>VUQI01005126.1:66354-76835 GCA_015106735.1 Paratilapia polleni
GGGGGGGGCTATGTGAGCTCTCTGATGTTCTGAAATAGTTCACAGGTGTGCTCTGAGAGTTTTGGAAACAGATGGGTGTGTGGTAGGGTTGGGGGAGTGGTGGTTGAGGCAGAGCTGAAATGACAGGTTAGTAGAGGCCAGTGTGGCACAGGAGACCAAGCTTTCAATATGAGCAGGCTATTTCAACAGGCTCAAGTTTTCATATACTGTTTTCAGCAAATTTCTCAGGAGTAGAACTGCCTCCAAGACTCGAGTACATCATTCTTCTGCCTCTTTTCTTGTGCGTGGAAGAAATTTAACTGCGATGCAAAAGAACTTTGCATTTCTCATTTTCTCCTCAGTCAGTAGTGTTTGAGTGCCTCTGCCATATGCTTCAGACCTCAGAAACAACTGAGGTCCTTGAACTCTGAGACCACATCAGTTGCTGACATTAGTTAGTTTTATCAAAGAGGAAGAGGGAGATGGCCTGCGATGAAGCCTTAACCCTGTTGACTGCTTACACAAGGCATTTCCCTGTTGGTTGTCATGCATGTGTGAAAGCACTTTTCCCCCCTGCACTTTTGTTTCACATTGTGTATGGTGTCAGCTTGTTTGAAACAGCTGCCTCTGGCTCTGGCTAAAACTATAACGACTCCAGCTCTGTCAGGGAGGAGACTGATTCAACTAGCATCTTTAAATTGGACTCTTACTTGGATTTAAGTAGCAGGAATGTCATATTTGCATTAATAATTTTGAAACCTGCTCTGAAGATGTGGTAGAAAACAAATTATTATGATATTATATTGTAGTAAATGTTTCCAATGTTTTTTCTCTATTTTTTGAATATGTGTTATTTGCTTTCTAAGTGGTTTTGCTACATTTTGTAGCTTTAAGTGGCGTTTTCTTAAAAATGTTCACATCCTTATAATTTAGGATCAGCATCTAAGAAAAATCCATTTTAGATTGAAATAACTACTCTTGCTACAACAGTATGTCACTATTTGTACAAAAAAAAGCATGATGCTGAGGATCTCTATTGCTTTAATCCTCTATGAGCGCCAGAGTTCAAACAAAGGTTAACATTTTACTACTTCTCAACACAGCACAGAGTGAATAAGGCCCTTTGTTAACTTGGGCCTATTAAGCAGTAACTACAAAGGGAGTCTTACAGCTTAAAGAACACTTTAAATGCTGAGCATGTCAAATATTTTTTTCAATACATGAAAAATATTGCACAGTGCAGCATGAGAATGATGTACATTTTGCTCACATACCATATATTGCATGCTCACTTTGCAATCTCTCATCATCCACAGATGACCCCCTCCAGTTCCCACCCTGCATTTCCCTGCCCCACCCCCACATCTATCTCTTATCTGTCCTTCCATCCCGCTCTGTTTGTTGATAAGCTGAGAGGCCATTGGCCAGCACACATGGTACCCATGTGACACTTCAGCAACAGCCTGATGGCCAGATTGGAAGTCCTGTTGTATGTGTGTAATTGGAGGCTGGTTTGAGAAGAGGTCTGGCTACTGTAGCTTTTTTGTTCTTCCTAACCATGACCCCCACCCAGAAGCCCCCAGACTACCCCATTGCTTCCCGCCTTACTTGGTCTCCCCTGGCTTGTATTATTGCCTCATCCTATCACGAACCCCCAAAACCCAACCACGACCTTGTTTTTGGTGCACACTGTCGCAGGTCTTAATTGTGTTGTTTGTGATAATGCCCCCCGCTGCCCCACCCCCACATGTATATCTGACATTGCACTCTCTGGAAGAGAGCTGCCAGTGCTGGCAGTATTTATCACTAGCTCATTTGGCCGTTCATGTTGACACGTCACAGTGCACATGCACACATGATGAAACAAACAAAAAAAAAAGTTCAACAAAGCATGTGTTGCAAAGGCAACAGATGATGTACGGTGCTATAGCTGGATGGTGAGGACAGCTACCACACTCACAGCCACTTCATTTAAACAAAAGATCCTAACTGTCTCTTCATATTATGTGAAGCCCAGAGTGAAAAATGGTTTGCAGTTTTTAATCAAGCCTTTCATAACCTCAACATTTTCCTCCTCTTCCAAGGGAAAGAGGCATGGTGGGTGGATGAGGATAAGGGAGAGAGGGGACTGTTTACAGACAGATATTAAAACGAGCTTAGAAGTACTGAATTAAACAGTAAGATTAGGGCACTGGGGTTAGAGTTTTTAGGGTGTATTCACCTGTATTCTTTGACACAGCTATAGGCTCTACCATGTGCGGTCAGCCAACATGGATTTAGTGCCGCTGCCAGCCCCATCACCACTCCTGGCTCCGGCCCCTCTCAGTCATGGAAGGGAAGTGGAGCGATGGGCGGCTGCTGGCGGCCCCTTCACAGATGGCTGCAGGTACAGCGCTACGCTTGGCTGATAACCAAAGGACTTCAAAGCTCAGACGAGTGCTCAAGCCCATTTCTGTCCAGAGCCAGGAGGCAAAAGGCACAGAGCAGAGAAAGGAGACAGCAATAGACAAGGATTGGGGTATAGTCAAAAGAGTCAACAGGCATGGAAATGAGCAGCTTTAGCCTTTTCCTCTTTTGCTCTCGTGTTCATCCTTACATATAGTCATTCTCCACTTATTCAATCAGTATAATCTTATCATTTTGTTTCTCTGCTTGCAGTGTGTTTGTCATTATTCTGTTACAGTGAAAGCAGCTATGATGACACATCCTCACATTACCCAGAAATGGAAATAAAAATTGGATGGACATTGTTATAGATAGGCACCACTTCCTTTCAAGTTATTTCTTTTTTTTTCTCAATTTTGTTCAGATTGGAATTCTCTCAGGATAGCTGTATTCCCTGTGGAAAATCATTTTCAATAAATAGTAAACTAAGAAGTTACACATCAAAAGAAGCATGAGGTAAAATGATGAAATGTGTTGATAGAAATCGCTCAGATTTTTAAATTTCGAGTGATGAAATGCAGTAAAATGGTCTCTGTATCTATTTAATATTCACATATGTAGAGAAAATGATCTCTTTGTTGTCGCTAAAGGCCAGAGACTAAGTCTTTATTAGCTTTTAAGGGATAATGTGGAGAAGGAGAGATGTTAAAAAGTCATTGATTCAATTAGACATTCCAGTGGCTCCTCTAATAATGCTCCAGCTGACATGAGAAAAAGATGAATGTCCCATCTGTAAGAAATATATTATATATATTTGCAGTATCATTGTGACTGAAAAGGTTTAGTAACATCCAGGTGCAAAATTAAGTGAATGGTTAAACTTGTTTAATGGCAGACTGAGGCTTTTTATTGAAAAAAAAAAACAAACATAATATTTCTGATCTTTTTAAAGGCTTAAAGTAATGGTTTTACCTTTACTGTTGGCTTTATTTTGTTCTCAGATATCTATTATAAGTGTATTTTTAACCATCTTATTTATTTTACAAGAGTTACGGTAGAAGCATGCACTGCGAGGATTAAAACTTTGAGCTGAAAAAGCTCTGCAAATAAATCTTATATGTTTCTCATTTACACAAGGCTTATTAAAAGTTTGAACACTGGCTCACAATAAACATGAATAAACTGAGTCCAGAAATCACAAGTACATGTTTATAACACTGTGCTGCACTATATAAAAAAGGCTACACACCTTTTAGATCCACTCCTCACTTCAAAGCCTCAGGCACATTATGGCCAGCCAGCAGCTCTGCCTGGCAGCCCTTTGAACTGACCCCTGCATTCAGTCTGAGAGACAGAGATGGAGAGGGGAAAAGGCATAGAAATGGGGAGTGACAGAGATTGGAGAAGTATGGGAGTATTGTGAGGAGGGAGGTAATAGAGCTGAGGTCGAGAGATGAATACCTTCTTCTGGATACCCATGAGCCGAAACTGCGCAGCCAGAGGTCGGGGGGCACAGGGGGTGGAGGGGGTGGTGGTTACTTTGGGTGGGCGGAGGGAGTTTGGAGGAGGTGTTGGTGGGGGTCGTGGATTTTACCCTTTGTCTCATTTAATCTGCATCCTACATCAGGGATCAGTGTAGTCCAGTGAGGCGTCTGCCTCCACAGCTCCCCTGACAGAGCACAGCAGCTGCTAACACACACACCAACTTGTTTGCCCCACTCCAGCACTTTTAGAGAAGCTGGCCCAGAAAAAAAGGCCAAAAGTTGACCTTTAGCTATGAGGACCTGCTCTATTTCCCCCACTGCTCCACAACAGTCCAGTCCAGGCCAGTTATTTCTACCTCATTAGGCCTCAGTGAGACAAAGACAGAGTGTGAGTTTGCCATTCACAAACATTTAAATTTAAAGACATTTGGGAATAAACATGACAGCATTAAGTGATCTCCTTCTCAGTGGCATGAACCTCATTTAGTTCTTTTAAAAAGTTCAACAGTCTGGATCAAAACACCTTGCATTTCTTTCTCATTGCAAAGCATCTTACACTTTGATTAATAATTATTTACCAACTTCCCACAACCTCTCGTTTCCATCTGTTAAAATCCTTCTCAGCTACACAAAACTGGGTTTAGAAAAATCTCGGAAACAGACCCAGACTGGCAAACTGTTACAGTACTGAATGTCATCTGCTTTATTTAACAAACTGTTGTAATGTGTAGTAAAACACAACTCTCATTTTCCTTTTGAAGGTGTTACCATTTATGCAAGCCAATTCAAATATGTGTTTCCCATACACGTCCATTCAGTTGTTAAACTGATGGTCAGAATAGTCATTTCCTGTCTGGTTTTGGCTGCTATTTGTGACTCTGAGGACACTGTAAATATAACCAGCTAAAGCCATGATTTTCACACTGAATCAGACACAGTGGGCTGAGTTGGCTGGCGATATTTATTACCTCAGCTCTGTGGCCAGAAGGACTCAACCAGCCATGTTTACGATACACTGTCAGTTGGATTAAGGACACATATGCCTTGCTAAATTGGTATGAGAGCACGTGTCTGCGTGTGTGCTATAATCTTTTAAAAGCTGTTTGAATATATCGGGTGCTGGGCCTCACTTTGTCAAAGAACAGACAGACAGAACAAGGAACATTAGGAAAAATGTTTTGAAAGAAGATGAAGAGAGATTAACAGATTAAAACACTTTATTAAGCATGCATATTGATGAGTCACCTACTGTATGAGGCAGGAGTACATGTTAAGGCATCTTAAAGGCATGTAGCCAAAATTAGTCTGATCTGTAGCCTTAATTGGCCCTGAGCACCAGATTCACACACCCCCCTGAAATATCACACAATCTTGTTGCCTGGGGAAGCATGTGCACCATCTCCAGCCTGTCTGTGATAGGAAGGTAATATACTGGGAACAGGATCCAACCACATGTAGGGGTTATAAAGTGATTTATGATGGATAGAAATTGCCTGTTTCTTCCTGTGTCTACCATCTTTGAACCAGTAAAAAGTGGATTTCATGCCCCAGCATCAGCACTTATCATTATAAGACGAACTGGCTGGTCTGTATGTCACAACTTGCCACTGAGAACTGAAAGTAAAGTTTGAGCTTGGCAGCATTTTTCTCTTACTCTGTGTCCATCATAAAAAGCAAGAAAAATATATCAGATTTCCAACTCCTGCTTTTTTGAAGCTATATGAAGTTATAGTTTGCAGTTTGAATGCAGCTGTGTTTTGGAAATACAGGAAGTGATGGTTCTGCCTGTGCCTGATTGGTCCTCAGATGACTGGTCAGGTTGAACTGGTTCTTCTGTTGTTGGGGTTCACAGCTGGGTTTTTAGTTGGTGGGGGCGACAAATTACTCCCTCTGGGTGGGTGTAAGTGTGTATTGGGGTGGCAGTTTCGTGGCACTTGTTCCTCCATAGCTAAGCTGTCTTTAACAGATAGCTGTGGAAGTCTTCAGAATGGCCCATCGATCATAAAGTTAGACAAGTGAACGCACATGTGGTGTCTGCACAAATCTAGAGTGTTGTGCCCATGCCTGTTGGAGATAAGCATGTCAGTCAGGTAGGCACTATTCTAACAGTTTCTGTTGGATATTAGTGTAGCAGCAGACTTTGACCCTTGAGTCAAAAACACACCCAAAACCAGTGTGCAGTAGTCTGTTCCATAGGACAGTGCGGAGTGCGGCGAGGATGCCAGCTACTGAAAAAACACTGTTCTCCCTCCATGTGACATCTTTCTCCCGCTGTCTATTTTCCACTTTTGGGCTCTTTTACAGTATCAATCAATTCCTTCATTTCACCAACAACAAATAGTATCCATTGTCCAAAAAGAAACAGTAAAGACTTTCAACGCATTAAACACTTTGGTTGTTGTGATTATGGCGACGATGAACTTCACAATACGAACACCTGTTCAAAATACATTTGGCATCAGGTGCATACATAAAAAGAAATCACACACAATAGAAGAATTATAATGAACTTTTTTTTGTCACTAAACTTATTATTATAATTTGAGCCTTTAGAAATAAAATTGAGGTCTACATCTGTGAACAGTTCCTTCGAGCTTTTGTGCCATGAACATTGCTTTGAATAATGATTAAAATGTTGATTGGTACTGAACAAGAACCTGGCTGTGAGCTTTTGTACACACAGGCATGCGTGCATCATTTAATTGCTTTTTGTGTTTACATATCTTCCGTATTTTATTTACTGCAGTGCCATCCTTTTAAAACTCCAGGTTGAGGCGCATTGCAAGACCAGCAAAAAGGCCACCATTCACATTCACACCAAAAACCCCCTACTGTCTGTAGATATCAGTGCAACACAATCGGCACAGAAAATAATCCATACTGCTCTGGCTGCTCTCAAATCAATTTGCCATTGTACAATGCTTTCTCCCACATTACACTCATCTGTGTGTCTTCCCCCATTGTGTGCTATGTTTGGTTACTGTTTCTGGCCTGTAGTTCTCATATGTTGATCTTATTATATTACATTGTGTCATTGTGAAGCCTAATGACATAAGAGGAAGTATGGTTTAGTGGGTTATTTCTTACTGTGTTTAAATGATAAGCATTCTGGAGAGCTGCTGCTTATCATATGCATGGCTCTGCATGGCCCTGCCTGCTCTGTGTTGGAACTGTAGTCAAAGCTGCACAGCTTGAGGCATACAATGGATGTCATTGGTAATGTAGTCAAGCCTTGTGTTAACAGGTGCCATTAGTTTACGGTTGAGTACGTTTTTAGCTCCCCTCCCTGCACAAAATTCTTTCTTTCTTTCTTTCTTTCTTTCTTTCTTTCTTTCGCTTTCCCTGCTCTTTCTGACTGTGAAGGAAGTTTAGTGCACACTTACTACATTCGTGATTTGATTAATAAGAAATCCAGCTCGAGCAGACCCACTCTGCCACCCAACCTACCCTCTCCTCCTCTTCCTCCTACTCATGCTTCTCCTCATCTCCCTCTCCTCTCCTCCACCCTGTGCCGTGGTTCAGCGGCTGGTTAGGCTGACCTAGCAGTATAAATGTTTTTTCTCACACCAGCCGTTTTATGACCGCATTTACAACATGGATAACTGCTTCCTTATCGGCCCGCAGTTGTCCTGGGGTAGTAGGTTTTTCACTTTTACAAGTGTTAACATTTGAACTTCAAATACTCAAAGTGTTATAGCTTAGGTAGACCCTAAGAGAGTTAATGAATTCAGATTTTTGTTTTTCATGAGCTGGTTTGGACATGTGGAACCATATGCACTTCTTTGTTTCTGTGCTCCTGCATGCACTCACGTGTGGACACTTGTGCGACAGCTTGTGTGTGTGTGTGTGTTCGTGTTTATGTATTTACGCATGTGCATTTTAACAAGCGCTGACTGAACATGTTATCTCACAGCTAACACAACATGCTGTATCTTTGGCTGTTTGCTTCCAGGAAGGGGAGAGTTGAGGGAGTGTCACATTTACAGCTGGCATGTTGTTGATTTTTGAGTTAAGAAGTGCTGTGTTTATCTGTGAAAGAGTATTCATATTTGCCTTTTGGTCTGTCCATATGCTAGATTGTCCTCTTTTGTGTGTTTGTAAGAGAGTGGAGAGACGATGAGGCACTTCCAACTGGTCCAATATCGTAGTCAGAAAGAGCGCAAAGCCTGACAGAGCAGCAGCCTGCATGACAGTATCTCCCCGCAAGCTCGTCTGATGCATTATTCTATAAATAAGTAGAGATGAGAGAGCTAAAAAAGCAGGCAGGATGGTCAATAGTGGCCTCGAGAGAGAAAGAGAGAGAGGGAGAGAGACCATGCAGAGTCAAGCTCCAGCTCACCCACAGAGGACCGAACTCAGGCAGGAGGCAGGAACACAAGGCTAAACAGCTCTGTATGTACAAGATTTTCCTCTTCAGTGATGTGTTCACTGTTGCATTTGACCACAAAGTCTCTGTCACTGTACCTACAACAGGTTTTCCACCAGTGAATTTGCTGGACATGGTGCTTTTATACATCAACCTGTGGAAATAAGTATAGAAATAAATGCAGATGCTTCCATACAGGCTACATTTGTCTTACTGAACAATTTGGTTATTACAACACAGATAGGCAAAGTATGCTGTGGATTTTGGAGAGACTTGGAGAATCTTTGACAGGATCGATTGAAGCTCATCGGGGCACCAGAATAACATATTATGTTGGGTTTTTTTTTCTTTAGTTTGTCTTCTATAAAAAAAAAAAAATGGTCGATAAAGGAACACAATCTACTAACAGCAGCTAAGAATGAGATAATGCTTTGTCTAGACAGTCAGAAGTCACTTCATTAGACAGCAATTTGGCCTACCCCCCAGTCCTCCAGACAATGAGATGTCCAGTAAAGCGACAGGGTCACCAGAGCGTCTCTGTTGGTGTCGGTAGCCATTAGGCCTCAGGAAGTAGTCCAAATATAACCAGGCCAGAGGACATCAACCAGACAGACCTGAGTACTGTCTCTGCATAGTCTCCTAGGTGATTACTGGTGTCTCGGTACTGTTTCTCTCTCCACTCAGTCCTTTTGGTGCAGACAGAGCTTGGAACAGTGACTCTAGTGAATGATAAATATTTAAATTTATTAGCCTTATTTTTTAATTCATTTTTTTCTGAAAGTACAAAAAGATTACATTTACTTGTATCTCAAACTTAAGTTGTTTCAGGACAATTATGGGTGAGTTGAATGATAAGCAGGTTTTATAAGACTATTTTTAATTACAAAAGACTACTTGGTAGGTTTGTTGGTGTCTAAAGGCGTCCTCATCAATACTCTGCCATGTTGTCAAAAGAGTATAAATGACAGGTTTAATAAAAGACAGCAAACAGAAGCAGGTCACGGGCTAGAATCTGAGGGCCACTCATGGCCCCGGTCTCCACGCTCTATTCTTCTTCCCTCCCTTTCAGTCCATCTCTCACCCTCACATGGCATGCAGAACGACCCTGATCCTCCCAAAAAGAAGATTAACAAACCCCTGACAGAGAAGTAATCTCTCTGAAAACATTGACTATTACCATTTCAACATGCTCGCTCTAAACAGGGGAAAATGCCACTCTGGTATGCTTAATTGCAGAGTGTGGGACACACAGTGTTCCTTTAGGTATGTTAAATGGAAAGCCTTGGCTACTGAAGGCATTCCAACATTGTAAATGTACAACAATGGACCTTTACTCTTCTGTGCTTGGCATGAAGTTCACAAATTCAAATAAAGTTCAAGAGGACATTTTGAAAGGAAGGTCTTTTGTGCCGCATGGTTTTTGACAGCAGTATAGAGGATTCAGTTGTACAGATTCTGAGTCATAAATATTTTTGACCTTCATTTTGGGTGAGGACTGATTCATGAGGACTAGTGCTGCATTCCCAATGAAGTATAATTGGTCACATTGTTTCCTGTGTATGTTGTCATGAGATAACATTCCAGCCATTTGACCTCTTATGTTAAGTTCATTTAAATACTTATCTGTCTTCTGCACAAGGCTCTAAACTGTTGTGCCTTTAGTCTTAACTGTGCAGAATTTTTTGACAAGCCAAAGCTGCATTTCAAGAGTTTCCTGTGCATTTCTAAAGATTTTTGTTGGCTATTTTTCAGAGCCCTTCCCCAATTTAAATGAGCATGTGTGGCCTTCAGTTCATTGCACTGTGTCAACAATGTTAAATGAACTCTTTGACCACAGGGTTAAAACTGACAGGGAGTCAATGAGTGACTAAGATCAGGGTTGAGGAGGAATTTGTGTGATACAAATGCAAGAGCAGCAAGGCTCAATTTGGCCTTGTAAATCCCCAAACTATCCATAATCACACTGGCAGATATGTAATATTGGAATTTTCCATAAGAGAAGCAGGCTGGCTCTGTGTCTGTCCATCCATCTCTGTGTCCATCAGTCTGTGGCTGTGATTATCCTCTCAGGCTCTCAGTCACACACTGTTGACACTGCTCTGTGACGCAATGCATCATTCAAATTATTTTTAGCGTAAAGTCCAAGCACAGGAATTGGTAATCCAAGGAGTGACATCTGGCCTTCAGGGCTTATGTGATTAGCAGAGGGCCTTGCCCCTAATAGCCCAGCGGACGTTCTTCATTACCTCTCTGGACCAGCCATACCC
>VUQI01005126.1:80368-97171 GCA_015106735.1 Paratilapia polleni
AAGGGGGGGGGGGGGTGTGGGGGGGGGGGGGGTTTCATCTTTTGTTTTGAATAGAGACAATTTGAAAAGATCTCATCGATCTCAGGGGAAGAGCAATATCCATGTGGGGTGGCAGTCTACCCACAAGTTTCAATTCACCCTTCTACTCCCCAGGCCCTCAGACCCTTAGCCCCCCATCACTGTAGCTGGCTTCCATTTCCCCCAAGATAGAGATGAGGGTCAGCCGGAGTTCTCCTGTAATATGTGCTTGTAATCCACACCAGTGGGCCCTGCATTAGAACCAGATGACTCTCTCTGGGCAACTTTTCTTTCTTGCTTCTCCCAGTATTTTTGAAAAAATATTTTTAAACTTTGTGTTTGGGTTTTAGCAGAGGCTGAACTGTATCATATGAATCAAACGGTTTCCATGTCTGTACAGAGAGAAGCTTTGTTTGGGGCTCAGGATTGTTGTCTGGACTGAAGGAAGAACAGGTGTGTGTGAGCTATGGTACCACACAGACCCACACAGAGACCCCCACACACAGGTGGTAGCTTTACAACTCTGCATAGTGCAGATTCTGTTGAGAGAAGTTTGTGGTTCCCATTGAGTGGGTTCTGTTGATAGAAGAGCTTGGTTTTGTTATCTTTACAGTTTATCACTGGGTTTTTAAATGTGTTACATTGTTTCCTGTTGAAAGATGGCAGAACAAATGAACAGACATGGGATTCAAACTGTTGTATCTACAACATTAAATTATTTTGTCACATTTGACGTGTATTATTTAACATGAGCTAGTTTTTGTTGAACTGAATTTTGTTAGCCTTTCGTCTTAACTGACTTTTAAACTGCAGTATATTACAGTAAGATCCCTGTATGGGAATTGGTTTGCACATGTCAACAGGGCAGTGCTGCTATATCAGTTTAAGTAACTCATCCTGAAGTAAACACCACTATTAGCCTGTTGTTGCTCCTTGCTGTAGGTCAACAAGCAGGTTATAAAATGCTCCTGTTTGTTTTCTCGGGAGTGAGGAGTGGAGGTGAGCGAAGAGATCATCCCTTCGTTTCCTCTTGGCAGCAGAGGAAGGGAAAGAAAGACTGACGTTGACCAGAGAATTACGCACCAAAACCTAGAGCAGGGACTTGGTGATCCTGGCGTAAAGCACTGGGAGGGAATAAAGTGTGACTCTGTGTTTCTGTGTCTCTGTGCGTCACAGGGATTTCTGTACTTCATAATGACTGTGTGTCAATAATGTGTGTGCTTTACCAGGACTGATTGTGCAGAATGAGGCAAGTCTTTCAATCCAATTCAAAGAAGGAGCTTGTGGGAGATGAACACTAGGGGTATTTTAACATTGTATGCATTTTGGACAGCAAACAAACTTTGGCTGCGGGTAGAGTTCAGAGTGAGTTCAAAAGCTTAGTGGAAAACATCAAACCATCTTTGATGAGAAGATAGTAAGGCAGTTTCTGTTGCCTGCACCTTTAGAGGGTGGAGATTACGTACAGGTGTTCTTTCACGGGCTCCACAAAACTGGCTCAGTATCACTCTATACAATAGTAACCACATCCCTGTGTTGTATTCTTTGATTTAAATAACACATGTATTTGTTTTTCTTATTTGTCTCATTTTCTGTCTTTTTTCATAGATAAGACTGAAAAAAGAGGAATTCTAAACCCAGTTCAGACATTATAGTCCTACAAAGCCACTATCACTCATTTCTGCTTCCATCCAGTAATTTCATAAACCTCACATACAGCTGTTTGCATTTTGGATGTCACAGATATTGTTTGCTGTTGACGTAGCATATGCTATAACAGCCTTGCAAATGAGTTATGGATTTTCCACAAGGTTGACTCATGCAAATAAAATACCAGTATTCAAGGTAAACAAGAACAGCTCTCAGGGTGCCTAGAGTTTCAACTGCATTCGCTTCAGTGCTTAGCGCATACAGGGTCATGTCGCTGAGCTCATCTATCCTTGTCAAAGAGGCCCATCTGCAGGACTCCTACACTTGGTGAAGCTGCATTTTCATAGGGACAAGGTCCCTGCAATTATGTAAATTCTGCAACAGCATCTCTCTGTCCCGTTCTTAATGATTCTGTGGTGTCTTGATTACATCACCATGTGACCTAATGCTGATCTTCCTTCTTTTATCCCGATTTCTTCGTCTTTCTTGTTTCTCTCCCCTATTCCCTATAGCTAATGATGTAACAGGTAAGCTGGCTAGTCAAGCTTACCCTGTGTCAGATAAAGGGATTATTGTGTTGTCCCAGCTGGGCATTTTTGCCCTATTTATCTCTTCAGTTTAAGGCCATGAGATGGGTGGAATGCAGCAAGACATTATTAAAGTTTATGTAAAGTTTCCTGAGGCAGTTCAGCTGCTAAGAGCAGGCCTCGTGATGACTGAAAGGGAGGTGCACACAGAGGGAGGGATTGAAAGAGACACACGTTCTTACCCTGCATGAATGTCCACGGTGAACTGCACTGTCTCCATGTCTTTATGTCCATCTATTAGAGATCAGCATGGGTGCAATCTGGGTTGCCATAGGTTCATGTCTGATGACTTCATCATTGTTTAGGAATGCAGATAAATTTGAAAGCAAATGCTCTCCCCTCTGACATTTTACCTGCATGCAACCAAAGCCTGCTCAAGTGTGATTGGTTAATAGAACTGAGACTACAAGTGGACTACAAACATAAACCAGAAAGTCCCTGGTGCTCAAAATCTTGCTCTTTACCAACAGATTCTGCATATCCATATGCAGATATCTGTTTGAAGATATTAGAGTAGACATAGAACTAAAGCTGCTGCCTGGCCCTTATTTGTAAATTTGTAATACATTTTTAATTGGTTCCTCTGCTAATATTATTCTTAATATTACTCTTGTCAAGCAAATAAAAACTATGTTTTACCATTCTAGACTTTTTTAACCAAGTTCTGAGATATTACTTAAAATCTGAGAAAAAAAAAACTAATTTTCATCCCAAGTGTTATACAAGAAAGATGAATAAAATTTGCTATGTTGTACTTGCTATGCTGTTGGTTCTGATTATACACCAATCCCTTGGTAGAAAGTAGTTCCAAAGACCACTTTTAATAGTCTAATGCTTTGAATTCCACAAACAAAAATTTGCACGTGGTTGAGGCTGCAATCTCACAGACATAATTTAAAGACCTGAGTAAGTAAAACCCAAACCACCTGTATTTATATATGTATCACTGCAGTCAAGAAATTAAAGAAATTATGTTGTTAATATATCTCTGAGACTAGGTTACTTTTCATTTGATTCCTCTCCATAGATTGTTTAGACATACTGAACACTTAGAGGAGCATTCAGTGAGTGGCCAGGTGGGTGGAGGTGAGAAATCTGGCAGGACAGAAGACATCTCTCACAAGCTTTCTTATTATGCTTACTCTACACTATTTTATTTTTGTTTTTAATAAAATAGTGTAACACTTTGAATGCAATCACACACACACAAACACACGCAGAAAGGCTTTCTACACAGTGGATGTGTTACACCAGCTTGTTCAATTGCTACAAGACAGGGGGACAGAGAAGGAGACGGAGTCATTTCCTCTAGTAATTAAAAATCTTAATATTAACAACCCAGAAGCCTGAAGCTGTATTGCACTGCACACATGTCAGCACCTCCCAGCTAGCACCTGTTATTTAAACTGCACACATTATAGAAGTCATACTTACACATGATGAATGAACACCATATACTAAGGATCAGAGACTTAATATACACTGCAGAGGTACAGCCTGAGGAATTAGCTTATTAGACATTGTGAGTGAAAGGAAAATGAGTCAAGAGTGTCTTAGAAGGAGGAATGGGCTTGCTGATGTCTCCAGTGATCTGAAGTGCCCCGTGTCTGTGTACTCTCAGTGTTATCAGTATGAGGCTAAAGGCCTCTGGCAGAAGAAATCTTAATGCATCCCAAATGGAAACTTCACTAAAAGCTCATATTATGTAACTCTCTGTATTTTCTGTATTCATGCTGGCAGTAAAGATGGGTACAGCTAATTCATAGGATCCATGACACCCCTGTGCTTATGTTATAATGTTAATAACAGATGAAATATGTATCTATTTCCATCAGGGTGGGTGCAGTCACTGCTGAATTTAAGATGAGTCTCTGCCCCACCTGTCTATCTATCTTCTCTATCTGTTGTTAGCGTCACACAACCAGACAGACAGGACAGGCGTTCCAGCACATTTACCCTGCCTCAGTGCGAAACATCAAGGGGTGTTTTAATGAATGAGGTTGCTATTAGTTACTGTTCTGTGAAGCGTGTGTTAAAGTGTACGTGTGTATGTGCCAGGGAGGGAGAGAAAAGTAGGTAAATGGCAGGATCAGGTTGCTACAGAGGAAAAGATAAATTGGAAAAGGACGGAAAGGTAGATTTGCTCAGTAGCAGTGGTGCTGTTAGTAGTGTTGGTGTTGCTTATGAGAAGATTCTCAACAAAGTATCTTAAACAGAAAGAAAAATGGGGGAGAAGAGGGTTGAGGGACAGAGGAAGGTGGAGGGGGGGTTGTAGAAGGCTGTTGTTTTGCATTCCTTGCCAATACCTGGAACAGTGCACTCTTTCCCCAAGCAGTGGCAGATTATTACTAATGCAAATGACTTTCATTATTTTCAGCCTGACCGAGTGGCTGTTGAACATTGGTAGTTCTTTTTGCTGACTTTCAAGTTGATTTATATTTAGCTTTGTATTTGAAACTTGTGACCAGTAAGGTCATCTTGTTGTTTTTGACTATAGATGCTGAAGTCATTAGTTATTATCAGGACTACTACCCTGTGTATTCACTATTGTGCTTTTTATGACAGTCATAACACCTTAGTATGCATGACAGAATCCTAATAACCTGCTTCTCATTTATAATTTGCCTCTGGGCAGCTCTTCCATGTGTCTCTACAGAGCAGTCAGGAAGCAGGAGACATGTAGCAGCTAAGCTAATTAACTACCAGTAGTCAAGCATATGCATCGGAACATATACAGTAGTCTGCAGCTCACAGTGACTTTGGCGAATAATAGATGGGAATTATTTAGCTCTTAAGGAAGAATTTGAACTTGATGATGGATACACCTATCAATGCACTCTGTCTGTGTGTGTTTGTAGACCCCTAGTGTGGGACTGAGTGCTCCTATGATAAGACGGAGCTCTCTAAGTTTCTCCACATCGTTTTATCCTGGCTCCTTGTCTTTGTTCTCCCTCACAGTTCAATTTCCATACATTTCCCAGGATATTAAGCTGACGGAAATTAAGCTGCCTTGATAAAACACAGCAAGCCGCCCACTCAGGCTCACTAAGACTGCAATCTTGCTGCTCTATATTGATTGGCTTATTTGAAACACAGGATTTTTCCTCAACTAAGCTTTTGGGGTGTTTAGCAAATGATGGCAACACACAAGTGGTAACTTATTCAACCTTACACGTGTGTGTAGAGTGGTTGCTAAAATCATGAAGTGGCAGCCCATTAAAATGCCCAGGCTTGTATGATTTTGTCCACTGAACAATGGAATTTTCTTCCCATTTAAGTCTGAAAATTATTAACAGGACAGGTGAAATTTCTCACAGCAGTAGTCCTATATTAATTTTCCTGTTTGCCACAGATTTGTATGTTTTTTTTCTGGATTCAAACACCAGTGGGTTGGCAGGGTGATAGCTGCCATCAGCGTCTGACTGGCACAGGTGCCCCCGGGTCTAAATAAATCATGAGGCCTCCTGCCGATCCCCTCCCTCCACCATTCCTGTATGCCCACTATCCCTCCACAGGGAACTCCAGTAAGGGAGCAGCCCCCACCACCGCATGGTGCCTTGGCTCCTTCCCACTCTCCTTCCCTTTCTCTTCTTTCCCGCCTCCCCTCGCCTTCTCCTCCTTCAGCCCCCCCCTCCATCCACTTACATGAATATTTAAAAGCTAACACCACGATGAAAAATATGCAGCAAGGGCAATGAGACTTGTCAAAGAGAAAAAAAGCAAAATGTTCATTTTGGGACCCTGAATTTCCTAATTTAAGGCAGGTCATGTGATGAAATTCAAAGTGGTCTAATTGCAGAGGAAGTGTGTTGTAAAAAGAGTGAAAAAAGAGAGACTTTCAACAACACTCAGAGAGAGAGAGAGACAGACAGACAGTGGGTAGGAGAGACACTGAGAGAGAGTGATACAAGCAATAGCTGTCCAGCTGGGGAGAAGACTGGGAGTACTGGGAGGGGGGCTGGACCAGCAATTGGCTGTGTGTCTGTGCGTGTGTGTGTGTGTGTTCGGACTGATTGCCCTATGACAGAGAATGCCTGGTGTGCAGAGGCCCATGCAGGCTCCCATGAAGTTTTCTACAGAACAAAACAGACGCATTTGTTTTCTCAATTGCAGGAATTTGCTAATGTGCATATATGAGGGTAAATAGTTTGGCTAATTTGTGGCGGGCAAATGGGCAGAGCTCTACATTACTCAGTGAGCCAGCTGGGGCCCCTGTATAGAGAGAAAAAGAGGCTTTGATAACCCCCACCCCACCATCACCATATCAGTCTTCCCCTCTTTATTTAGTATCATCCCTTGCTGAACACAATAACTTGATTTTTCCTGTAACAACCATTTTAACAAATTTATCTGCTTGTTTTTATGTCCAGCCTCTCCCTCCCATTTTTAGTGTGTTTGATAGAAGATGTTCGACCATAGTTAAACATAGCTCATCTTCATGGTGACAGTTGTCGCTCTATAAAAATGTTGCTCTTTTTCATTGCAGATGGCAGAATTAAATGGGGCTCTGTTCTTACCACACAGGCTATTTTCAGCACCACTCGTAAAGTCATGAAGCAACATGCTATGTGACTTTTAGAGTCTGATTATTAACACCACATTTTTATCACATTTATGGCACTCCATATAAGAAATATTTCACTTAAGTTTGGAGGGTAATATGGAAAAGAACAAGGTACAAGTTTACAAATAATGCCTTGATTTTGAATACATTTAATAGTCTTTGTTTACAGTAATTTTCTGTTTTATCATTTATAGGAAGTTCATTCCTTGACTCCAATCAAAACAAAGGGTTTGATGTAGCCATCTGTTAGCATTGTGGAACAGTCTGATATGAAGTCTTACATAGCACTCTTTTTTTAGATGTCAGAAAAAGAGCATTTCGGTATAGCTTACGTCAGCATCATAATTCTTTTTTTGACCTTGTGTCACATGTGGATGTTCTCAGGGGTTTCTGAAGGTGAGCCAGAGGAGCTTTTCATAAAAATTGCCTTTTTGGAATATAAAGGCCATTCCAGATTCTTTTGAAGCCATATTCTTGTCATGAAATGGGTCTCAAGCAAATCCTATTTCACCCAAGCTTGATAAATAATTTAAAATGACTAATAGCTCCTTGTGACAAAGAATGTATCGCTGTGGTGTATCAGATTGCGGTGGTTTTGGCCTGAGGCGTAATTTGTTTGGAAAAATAATTACTCCTGTATTGGATCCTGGTTAAATATTAAAAGGGTTAGCATTAGGAATGGGGCGGCATCCAAGAGTGTATTGGTCTACTTCTGAGCAAACCCATTGCTTTAGAGAAGACTTCTTGCAGAGAGGCTGAAGTGATGTGGATTTTATTGCTTAATTCAGACTACTACATTGCTAAATTTCATAAAGAAGAGCATTGCAAACTAATGAACTTTCTCTGTGTGCTTAGCCACTAAGCTTTGAAGAATAATCCCAACGTTTTATGAGCGAGGAGCGTCAGATTGTCTGTTGGGTTCAGCTGGTTATTGGGTGCACAAGCTGGGAGGCACCAGTAGAGCATTAACATGCTATATATCAGCTCACAGAGGAAGGAAAAGAAGTGTCCCAGCGAGATTGCGAATAAAAAAAGAAACGCTATAATAAAAAAAACTGGAGAAAAGGAAAGAAAAAACAAAGGATCAAGAGAGGAAATTAATCAGTATAAATGTGAACAGTAGCTGCTCAACCATACAAGGCAATTTATCCTGCGTGTTGAGTATGTAAGTCGCTGATTAAACAGAGGATATGTTGTGTGCTACTATACAGAACATGCTCCATGTTCCTCAAACTACCTAATGGACCTGCAGGATCAACTGATTTACAAAATACTATGAAGAGTTTTGCACGTACAGACGCCTACACAGTAAACAAATGCAACGTGACACCAGGTGTGTTCCCACTAGCGATCACTGAGCTGAGACGACACAACATCTCAGTGTGTGTTATCAGCATGAACTGGACATAACTCACATAACCCCTTTAAACACAGCAGGGACATCAGGGAGGCAGCAACACCACCACGCAGTCTTTCATTACAGCCAGAATCTATATATCATCAAACAGATGGCTTCTCTATAAACAAAGACTGTTGTCCTTGTACCTAGCGTAAGGGAGTTACATGCATTTTCACCCCTCTGTGGTTTCTTTTATGTTGGCATTTTCTTATTCACACTGGCTTCAAACAGACTCTATCTCCCATCAGTACCAATCAGCCACAACATTAAAACTGCCTGCCTAATATTGTGTAGGTTCCACTTGTGCAGCCAGAGCAGCTCTGACCCATCAAGGCATGGAGACAGGACCTCTGGAGGTGTCCTGCTTTGTAGGTGGGAGTGTGCTTTGTCTGGTTTGTATGTGTCAAACATCCACATGAATGCCAGGTCTCAGGGTTTACCAGCAGAACATTACACTTTAATGAGATTATCAATGTTATTCACTTCACCTGTCAGTTGTTTTAATATTGGCATGCATAAAATCTTTGAAGTAGAATTTCAGAGACCACTCACCAAAAGTGCATGGAGTAGATTCTGTGTGAATGCTTGGACATCCTACACAGAAATCAAATCTCAGTACACTCAGTATACATATGTTGCACAAATCTATTGACATGGAACCCTGGATTTTCCACAAGCTGCTTTCAACTCACAAATAAAAGCATAATACTCTGATATGAGTGGGAAATACATTTAACTTAAATCAAATGTCTTTGCATCTTTTATAAAGGTATACAAATCAAGTCTGCCCCTTTTGTCCTCTGTTTTTGCTGAAATGAATGAAAAAAATTTGCATGCATCATTTCTCGAGTTCTAAAAAGAGTCTCTCTGTTGCAGCAGTCGTCATGGCAACCAAGGCTCTTGTTCCAAAAATTGTCCGTTTGTCTCTGAGTGTCCGACACCTGAACTACACCAGAGATGTTTTGATCTTCCTGCTTGCCCCAACCGACAGCTGTGTACTTTAGGGACAGGGAGGGCCCTTGAGCCACAATCTCATCTCGCTGCTATTGTTTGCCCAGGTGGGCCAGGACGCCCTATCTTTCTCTCCTTCTCCTCTCTTTTTCTATCACGTTCCCTCTCCATCTCTCTCTCGCTTCTCTCTGTCTTTGTTCCACAGGGACCTGTGGTCCAACTGAAGCTCTCGGTTACACAAAGAAACCCAAATTGGCTTTCATCTGCAGCCTGTTACCAGCTGTGTACATTGTGCATTTGCGCTCCCTCTCTGTGCAGAAAAAGTATAGATTTTACCCATGACATTGTTATTATTATTGGCTTTGAGTCATAGCTCTCTCTGCAGAAATGCTTGCCTCTCATATAACTCTTTGTGATGCCTTATTAAAGTTTTGGCATGTCTTTGTCAGTGCCTTGTGCCCCCAAGTTTTTTGGTTTTGGTTTTTGAAGCAAGTTTAAAATACAAAAATAATGTTGCAAAAGCTGTCCATTCTATTCCTCCATTATGTACCAGTATAGCTCCTTTCTGCAAATCTGACCTAGTCATATTTATGTATGACTTTCAGCAAGGTAGAATGAAGTCTGAATGAACAGCCATAGCCATGAATGAACATAGAGTAAAAGTGACCTGTGTTAGAAATATGAATAGATGTTACATATCCCATGTCACAAAGGGGCCAAGCTTTTGGCATAACACATGTAGGTGCTTGAGGAGCACAAAATGCCCCAAAGCCCCAAAGTCCCAAACCAATCCTGTTATTCACAGTGTCACCATGGTGACAGTGAGGTTTTGAGTCAGAAACAAAAACGTGTGTTTTAGGAGTGCTCATTCCCAAATAGTGTGTGAAGGAGAAAGAAAGGTAGTCCATTTAGGTTAACCAGAGTTTCTGGCCTTTTATATAGCACTGCCCAGGTCACAGAAATGAACAGCTGAGAAAACAGGAGGCAACTTTCATACGGGATCCCTACTCTTTCCCCCCTTTTCCCCTTTTTACCTGTTTTTACAACTTTCCATCTTCATACTACCTTAAACTTCCCTTCTTCCCTCCAGTGTCTTTCTTCTGTCTATTTCCTTTGTCCTCCCTTTTGCAGATCTGCCTGGCATTTCAATCATCATATCCAGAAGCCATAAAGGATCTCAAAGTTGCATCCCTTGCAGATGGCCACAAGAGCAGGAAGCTTTAGTATATGCAGTATAATATTTATGCATGGAGTCGTTGGATGTTTGAGCAGAGGCTTTGCATGAACATGTTTGAGAACACTCAGCAGCCCCCAGGCCTATGAGATGCATTGAATTTCAAGAATAGAAAAAGAAATATCTTTTAATCTCCTTATGTATAGAATATGGGCATTATATATAGCACATAGAAGTATGAGTCTGTTCTTTCTTTTTGGCACAGTAAACAGGTGGTTTAGGGAAAAGGAGGTCAGATATTTTATTTTGCCATCTCTGTATGTGTGTGTGCACGCGCGCTAACAGGTGCATGCTACAGTGAAATATCTGTACCCACAAGCTTCACAGGCACCCATGCTGCTGACGAAGTTAACTCCGCTGCTCTCAAATCAGTCAAAGGCATGCGTTACCGCAGGAGGAGAGAGTTTAACAGACTCCTTGAGCTCATGTGCACGTCTTTGTGCTCGGTTCTTCTCTTTGAATCGTCAATGCATACTGCAGCTCAAATCAATCATAACTACAGCACCTGTTCTAAAGAAATGCCAGCATCAGTTAAAAAGGCTGTCTGTTTGTTTGTCTGTCCTTCTGTCTGTCTGTTTTGTTTTCCTTTTCTTCCGGGAGCAGGAGGAAAAGGAGGAGAATGGATGACTAAGTGCAGTGAATCATAAATGATTTGCAGAGTTTATTGGTGCACGGAAGAGGTTCAGAGCATGGCACCAGCTACCTGTCACATTTCTGTTCTTTCTCCTCCTTGTTTTCAAATGAAGAAAAGCTTCTCTTCTCTCTCTCTACTTCACAGTCTTTACAAAGTCTTGATTTATGAAAAGAAGTCAGTTTGCAGGGCTAATTGCGCAAAGCTGGCTGCTGAAGCACCTGATGAAAAGTAATAACAGTCCTTGAAGATATATAGCAGACAACCAATGAAGGACTGACCCTGAATCAGGGCAAATTGTTGGTCATGAATGTTGAGCAGATAACCTGCATTTTGCTCTCACCTTGTGAGTCCAGTTTGAAAAGGTTTATTTTGCAGCATGCTGGCTCAACTAGAGCAATGCAGTTTAACCAGTCACAATGAGTTATAGATTATTTCTGCCCAAAACATAGGAAAACAACAGTGTTTGCTGGACAGCAGCATGTTCTTGCACAATTCCCGCCGCTTTTCCCATTGTTCAGCTGGATCTGAGGAGTGCTATTTGCATTACAAGGTTCCTGTGGAGCAGAATAAAACTCAGACAGAGCTGTGAGCAAAACGAACACTCTCAGGGTGGCCCTGAACTAATTGCGACCGGGGTGCATTTACTGATTATAGTTAAGTGGTCCAAAATGGTCCCCTGCTTTCTGTTGCATTGACCCACTCCCTCTCCTGGTGGACGTGGTCAATAGCAGGCTTGTTGAGATGCCTTTCCACTGTGGGAAGGTCCAATCGTGCCTGTCTCCTTGCTTCATCTCCCAAAGCAGATGGGGGAGGGTGAGGGGAGGTTGCTGGGTTCAGAGGGAGGAAATGCTGATTTTCAGTCAGAGTTTAGAACAAGGTGAACAAAGGAGTGGGATTATCAGGAAGCTACTAGACAGTTTTTAAAGAATTGACAGGTTGGGAAAATTTAAATCCAAATACCAAATTGATTCTGCAGCAATGGCTAAAATGGTTTTACTTAAGTGTATACAATTACTGAAAAAAGATTTTTGTATTTTATGTATCTTTTGTCTTTTGTGAGCATATGTGCAGCTCATTACTATTCATGTTGCCTGCAAAAACTTGCAAGTGTGGTCAAATGGAAATTAATGGAATGCAAAGTGGAATGTAAATGTTGCTGCAAAGTGGGGAGGGGGGGTTGAACCTTGGTGAAAGATCCTGAATGGTTGCATGCATAGACGGGACTATGTCAGTGTTTTGTATTCCCTGTCTTCCCTGTTGTCTGCACCGTAACAGGAGGCCCCGCAGTGGGAGAGCAGTCCGGGGGTGATATAACAGCCACTGGATCACACAGACTTTGATCTCCCTCCTGGGTTTCTCTGTGTCCATGGGATAGTCTTTAGGCCTACTGATGAGGAGGTGGGAATCTTACACCCCCTCTAGTGCTGGCTCACTAGCCGTTTTCTCTGTTTTATCTTCAACCTGGATGTCAGTTGGCTTTGTTTTCTTGGTACTGGTGAACTTGTTTGCACTTTTCCTTATTCACATGCATAAATATAAAGTAGTGCAACAGTTCTAACTCATTCTGCATTTCTTGATTGCTCTTCTTGGTGTCCCTAGCTGACCATAAAAAAAAAAAAAAAAAAGAAACTTTTAGGCTAAACCAGAAAAACATTTATCTCCTTCAGTCTTACAGCTGGTCTGGTAGTTTACATAACCCCAACACAGTGATGCAATTCCCTTCCTCTGAATGCTGGTGTCAGAAACACAGCTTTGTCCCTCTTGCAGTTCAGTCTGCCCTTGTGCCATAATCTCTCTCATGCCTGGCCTGATCTGATCCATTTTATGCAATTAAGTGATGTCACCCTTTCGGATTGCTAGAAAAGACTATATCACTGCAGCCCTAATTTCCCTAAAAGTAACAAATCCTTGAGGACCTGTGGTCTATTAAGGCTGTTATTTACATGGCTTAGAGTTATATGAGGGGAGATATTAAAAGTCAGAAAATAACAAGCTCCATTACATAAACATGGAGAAGTAAGTGGGGTAGAAAAAAAAGTTACTTTTATTATAGGAGCTAGCAGAATTACAACATGCCAATTAGTGAGTGAGTTTTTTATGAGTTTGGCTTGCTGACATGGAGGGATTTGTTTGTGTGCATATGTGTGTATGGCCTTGTGTAAAAAAAAAAAAAGAGGCTAGTCTTGTGTGACTAATAACACACAACCTTTTTGCTTTTTGAGCCCAAATACTAACAAGACCACATAGCAACCAGGGTTATGTCTCTAAAAAAAATGCTCCTATCTTAGCTGGGTGGGACTCCTTTTTGTTTGTGTATGTGGTTTGCTGTTTGCACTTCTGTATGCACATCTGTGTGTACACGCACAAACAAACATTCAACTGTTCTGGACGATTACATTTCCAGGGCATTGTCAGTGGCTTGTATAAGTTCAGTGTGAGGGAAGGGACGCTTTCAGGCAAATGAACGCACCTGACCTACAAACAGACAGACATCCAGATAGATGCTAAACACAGACAGACCAACAGGAGGACAGACAGACGGGCTGTGAAGTTAGTAGATTGGCAAGAAACAGACAGTAAGACCTACAGACAGATAGAGGGCAGAGTCTGGCTGCAGGGAGAGACGGGCCTTTTGAATGAACATTTAGGTTAGACAGACTGGGTGAATGTGTCAGGCTTTGCCCTCAGACATATATCAAACATAGAACCAGCCATCCAGGACACATCACATTGCTCAAGGCCCCAGTGTTGGTCCACCTGACTGGGGCAGGCTCTCTGTCTCCCTTCCCTCATGGGGGAGAGATCCAAGGACGTCTTCGGAAGTTTCCACGGTTGCATATCTCAGCTAAATCCATTCTTGTTTGTTTATCGCCTGCAACATGCTCTGCTGCACCGACCCACATTAACTAAGTATTTACAGACTTAACCCTTAGGTGGCCGGTTAGTTGGTTAATGTAGCACACACATACAAAGCACAGACACACTATTGGGTCTATGTTCTCATTTCATAGCTGGCATGACATTTTGGCAAACGTGATGGGAAATGAGCTTTGGTTTGTGTTTACCATGTCCCGTTCACCATTCGTGATGATAATGAGGGAGAAAAAGGCCAGAGGAGAGGGGTGGGGTCAGTATGCTAATAGTGGGTGTACATTTTGATGCCTCACTACCAGCATGGAGTGGTTTGGAGATATGGGCTATCATTCTCCTCCTCCTTTTCCCTCATTATCCCCTTGCGTCTCTCTCCATCTCTGTCCTCCCCCATCCCCTGCTTTCTGCTCTCATCCCTCTCTATGCCCTTCACTATCTTCCCTCCCTCCTGCCCCCCAACTCCATCTCCCTCCTGGTGCTGCTCTTCTCCACCCACCCACCCCCCAAAATGCCCCTCTCCCAAATATGAGATACATTTGCTTTCCTCCGCCAGGCTCCAAGAGTGGGACATGTGGCGTGCAAACTGCTGATGTGTTGGTTTCTGGGTAATTATAACATCCCTCAGTCTCCAAGAAAACTCTAAACTAATGTTTAATTTTCCTCTCCTGCTCAAAGGAAGCCCTCCTTTGTTATTGCCATGGCAATTAGCTGAAGCCAGGGCCCAGGCATTTCCTGTGATTGTTGTGATTTGCATAGAGAGCGGATCAGAGAGAGTATCAAAACCCTATAGTACCCCTTTTTCCTCGCTGCCATACATACAGCCACCCATTCCTCCCTTCCAGTTGATTTCCTTTGCTCCCCTCCTCTCCTTGTGTCCCTCTTGCTACACTGAATTTCCATCAGTGGCCTAGCACCTGACATGTCAACCCTGGTGTCTAGTACCTCTGTATATTGTGACTGACTGTGGGAGGAATTGACTAACTGAAGGGCACAACACAGTGATTGTCTTTTTCTTCTCCAAAATGAAAGAGTCAGCACGTCACGTGTCTCTTTCCTACTCGATCCTTAATGGTCAACCTCCAGCTTCAGCCAGCAGCTTCTAATTAACTGCCTGTTTGTAATGTAGCTGGTGGCATCCCTCTGAGGATGGCACTAATGGAAGTTGTTAATTGATGGTATAAACATACTGCCTGTACTGTAGATGAAGATGTCACACCACATATACAAGGCAGCCAGCATACTGGACACATACACATGTTTAAAATTTGGTGCAGCAGCATGGAGGCTTATGTGTAGTTAATGGGATTATCAGTCAAAAAGTAAAATGCTAGATGTCGTTGAACATGCTGAGGGGAGCCATTAACTAGCATTGCTACATTATGGCGGCTATTCTTTTTTCTGCTCAGGTCAGATAAGAAATAGATCCATCCTGACTGTAAAATCTCAGGGTGAATGCTGCTGCCATGTTTTATGATAGTGCTACTACAGGTCACTGTTCCAAATAATTCAGACTTGGCTTGTGTTTCTGTATTAGTAGCGACATCATAGTTATGTTTACTAAATATTTTTGAATCTGTGGATTTTAGTAGTTTAAAACTATCCTTAATGAACTACAATATAATGGTTAATTTCAATAAAAGCCCCCCCCCCAATCCTCCACTCCTTTGCAGCTTTGCTAAGCTTTAGTTTTATTAGAGTACCTGAATGAATTTCCATTGCTTTATCGGCACCTGCCTCTGTGTCTATTCTTACTATAATAGTACCACTGTGTGATATGATATGCACATTTCCTACACCGCTTCTCTCATAGGCTCTCATCAGATTATTAGAACTGGTATTTTCCCTTTTGTGGGTTTAATGCTGAGAGCTGTGGCTTCAGGGAGCCTATTTAGTGATGAGAGAGATAGAAAGAACAAATTAGAGAAAGAGGGGTAGGCAGAGAACTAATGGTGAGATAGAAGGTAAACTGCAGGGGCTGTTAAACCTGAGGAGTGGCTAATCCATGAGACGGTACTCTGCGCTCATCTGCTCTGGACTGGTGTGGCATGGACGACAAGAGGGCACATCCAGGAACCCAGAAGTCAAACATAGATCTCCTGATCTATATTTCAAAGCTGAGAGTAGAGAGGAATTCAGTAATGAGCTCCCATCTTCCTTTTGGTAGCAGAAGATTCTCTTTGTGGAACTAATTGAAAGTGGCATGTGGAGCAATGGGAGCTCTTTGGGGGCTGCGCTGTGTTTCAAGGGATGTGGAGAGATAAGCCTGCATGCCGCTGTGGCTTTTGTGTCACAGGTCTGAAATAAACAGGTCTCTTAGAGCAGAGTAATGCACTTTATGGCTTCAAGTGTGTGTGTAGGGGGCGTTGTGTTTTTGTGCCATTGCGTTGGCTACAACAGTCTGTGTCCATTGCTGAAATTTCACCCCCTACACTCTGCATCTTTGCTCTTTCTCTTCTTAATAAATCTAGTTTTCTGTGTCAGCTCATCAGAGATGGGGTGTGTCTGTGTGTGTGTCTGTGTGTGTGTGTGTGTGTGTGTGTGTGTGTGCATGCACATTTGTGCAGACAAGCAGTTGTTAGTTGGGCTCTGTGAGCCCAGTGGAGGAACAGCTCTGATGGGAGAGGGGCTTTCTCTATTACAGATACGGAAATGGCCTAAGACGTGTGCAGTTAGACTGATATACTCCCTGGCATTTGTTGAAATGATGAAACACACCATGGCTTTAAGTATTTATAGACACGCACATCTAAGAACATAAATATATTCACATATGATTGCAGACATGCATACACTAACATGTATTATTATCAGTGTAAATAGTGAGATATGCGTATTGCCAGTGTTTGCATACATGTGTTTTTTTTTTTTTTTTTGTTTTTTTTTCCCCCCCTTGCT
>VUQI01005129.1:0-15781 GCA_015106735.1 Paratilapia polleni
GCCCCTCCCTGAGCCTGGTTCTGCTGGAGGTTTCTTCCTGTTAAAAGGGAGTTTTTCCTTCCCACTGTTGCCAAGTGCTTGCTCATAGGGGGTCGTCTGACTGTTGGGGTTTTCTGTCTAATTTGTAGGGTCTTTACCCTAAAATATAAAGCACCTTGAGGCAACTGTTGTTGTGATTTGGTGCTATATAAATAAAATTGAATTGAATTGAATTGAAAATATAACTAGTACAAACATAATTTCTAATAATCTATCTTCATGAAACACTATGTATTTGAAATTTGAAATGCGTTAACTCTGATATCCAAAAATATAGTTGAAATAAACAACTTCAAGGGGTGACAAATACCTAAAATGTCCTTCTGGCTGTGTGCCACAGATTTATGGTGTATTATAAAATGTGTTTGTATGCAGCCTTAAGTGTTAAAGGAATCGTTTAATTAATGAAGATAAAGGATTTTTGTTAATTACATTAGTAAATTTTTTTAAAATTCTGAAAATATGGCATCATCAACATGATTTATGTTTACACAAGAGGTATTTTATATGCTTCCCATATACAGTACACATCTCTGCATGTCTAACACAACTGGATAAACACGTTTTTTTCATACAGATGTGCATTATATACTGTCATGTGAGACTATCGTGGTCACACAAAAGGCTACTCATGTCTATAAATTGCCCACTTACAAAACAGACAGCCATACAGTGTGTTTTGAAAGGTTTTAAAAAAAGACTATTGTCTGTTCTGCTTTATTGTAACTCAAAAAAAATGCTCATTGTATTGAGTTCCCTATGGAAAAATCCATTCTAAAGTCTTCTAGGGGATCCGGTCACATGGAAATGTGACAAATGCCCCTCAGCACTCTATAGGCCTCTATACCATGTTGCTGGGTCAGGGCTTTACACAATGGGAGCCACAGATTCTTTGGGTTCGGTCAGGTATAAAAGTAACAGTTAAAGCAGGACCATCATCAGTGTAGCACACGCACAGTTCTCTGAAGAAGCAATACATTTACTGTGACCATGGGCAGGGTATGAACACTCACTTCATCAACTATACTCATTATCGTTTGAATTTCACATTATTTTGAGCCTGGTTGTTGACTTATCTCTGTCAAGTCTAAATGCAAACTAATGTACCTTTTTTCTTTTTTCAGATCATCTTCTACGAGGACAGGAACTTCCAGGGTCGCTCCTATGAGTGCATGAGCGACTGTTCTGACATGTCCTCCTACCTGAGCAGGTGTCACTCCTGCAGGGTGGAGAGCGGCTGCTTCATGGTCTACGACCGCCCCAACTTCATGGGAAACCAGTATTTCATGAGGAGGGGCGAGTATGCCGACTACATGAGCACGATGGGCATGAGGGACTGTATCAGGTCATGCCGTATGATCCCCATGGTAGGTTACAACCTCCACACTTCTGTCATTTAAATTGATCTGAATGGTAATAGGTTTAAAAACGACCTTTACATTTCATGTCTCTAATGTGTTTTTGCAGCATAGAGGCCAGTTCAGAATGAGGATCTATGAGAGGGAGAACTTCGGTGGTCAGATGTACGAGCTGATGGACGACTGCGACAACATCATGGACCGCTACCGCATGTCTGACTGCATGTCCTGCCATGTGATGGATGGCCACTGGCTGATGTATGAGCAGCCCCACTACAGAGGCAGGATGATGTACCTGAGGCCCGGCGAGTACAGGAGCTTCAGGGACATGGGAATGGGAGGCATGAGGTTCATGAGCATGAGGCGTATCATGGACATGTAAAAATTGTGTAGAATGAAAAAGTAAATAAAAGTTTTGACAAAATGTTTCTGCCTGATGAGTTGATTCTTATCAATTTAGTAGATGAGTTGCCAGTGTTGCATCATGTGACTAAAGCTGTCCAGTGATTTTTAGCATGCGGCACCTGCATATTTGGCATCAGGACTGACGCAATAGCATCAGGACTGGATGGGCAACCAGCCTTGATGGGGGGGCTCACCTTACTTTGCTGTTTCATAAAAGAAAGAAAATATGATACAGTGGCATACATTCATATTGTTATGTGTACAGTCACATTTGCACCCACAAAAACATGCTATGTCTACAAAACATGGGTTATAAGCTGTGATGCACACTACTGCATTGGGTAATCCTATATGATTAGTAAACCTAAGCATTTGGCCATCTTTAAACCACATCAAGAACCAGTATGCATAATAAGAACCACATGCGTGTGACATGCTCATAGAGCAATGTAGCCAGTTACAAAGTGCAAACTTTGTGTGCCTTAAACAGCATAATGTACAAAGCAGGAGAGATAATTTTGCAAGGTGCATAGGTGAATTGGTGAAGTCAGCACACAGTGGCACAGCTGGAGTTGCAGAGTGAATGCAAAATCTCCTCAACATGTTTCCATTTCCTTTTTAATTTTCAAAATTGTGCTTTAAAGCTTGCTGCACAAGTTAATTAATGAACTCCTTTTAGTTCTAAAGCAATGTAAGGTGCACTTGTAAATTCTGACTTGCATAGGCCCATCTGTTCAAAAATCATGCAAAATTCCATCAGCAGCTTAGCCCCAGTGAGGTCAGTGTCCTCAGCATCAATGACTTTTCTTTGACACAGGTTATTAGCTCATTAAGAACAGTAAAGACATTCAGTTAGTTGCAAAGGCCCAAAAGACATTAATAACACTTTTAACCTCTTAACATCCACCAGGTCACCAGCTACCCACTTAGGCTGAGGGTTGCATTTCAGTCACATACTAAACAAGCACCATTTTCAAAAACTAGAGGATATTACCCTTCAGATCAAATCTCTTACATGCATTTTGGACTTACAGTTGTTCTTTTATAATATTTCTATGTGGGCGTGCCAAATAGATATAAATTCATATAAAGGGGTAGATGTGACGCTAACCCTAACCCTAAACAGGTCACTGGTGATTGATGGATGTTAAGAGATTACAGGTCTTTCGCAGGGTAGAACTGCTTCGGTCCCCAACATAAGATATTGTATCTAGGCAACTACTGACTAGACTGGAGAGATTTAGTTAGACAAATCAAGAGTCAAATATCTCTGTGACCATTTGACCTTTCCGCTGGTAACAGTCAAAGGGTCAATGCACCCCACCAACACTGTGTTAACATTGTCAGGGGTATGAATCAAAATGCTTTTGTTAAACCTGACCTTTGTTGACCACTTTTCTGGCACCATCATCAGTCCACACAAAATAATTAGATCTAACTGGATGACAGTTTACAACTCCAATCAATGACCCATTTCCAGCTTTGGATTAATGGTGTATAGGCCTACACTACACTCCAAAACAAACTATGGCCCATCTACTTGTTCTTGTTCACAACACTGCACCTCATTCACCAATACGTGTGTAGAAATGGTCTTCCTCTTTGCACAGGAACAAGTGCCTAGGTTAATGAATCAGGATCATCCTACAGTTATGGGCACACCTGGTATTTGCCATCAGTGTACTGCAATGCCTCATCTCTCTAAAACAAGGAGGTGTATCATAGTGAAAATGGTAAGACTGTTGGAAGAGAGAAGCCTAAAGTAAGAAAGCAGGACAATTTCACAACTGAAACAAAAGTGCCTGAGGAGAAAGTGAAGATTGTGAAAGAAAAAACAAATGAGGCTTAGACCATAATCAAAAAAGAAAGTAGGTGAAGGATAAGGACCAACTGATCTGTCATCCCGAGATGAGAAACTCTGCAATTATTAGAAAAAAAAGTCTATAAGTTGGATATTGCCAAGAAACTAGGGTAAGAGTCAATCCGGGAATATACCAGGCACAGCTGCATTGCGTTCCAGCTCCAACCTGTCAGCCAGAACTGGTCAAGAAAATCCATCTGTTTTCTTCCACTTATCCAATTCAGGGTCACTGGGGGCTCAAGCCAAACCCAGCTGTCATAGGATGAAAGGCAGGGTACACCCTGAACAGGTCACTAGTCTATCCCAGGGCTAACACAGACACCCATTCATGCCCACATTCACACCTATGGCCAATTTAGAATCACCAATTAACATATCCCCATTGCTTGTCTTTGGACACTTAACTCCATATTGTCTTTTATTACAGTAAGCTTTTTTACTTTGGTTTACTTTTGTTTAAAAAAAAAAAGAATAATGACCAAATTATTATTAGTAGTAGTATTACAGGATTATATTAGTTAATTTAACAATTTGCATTTACATTCTCGAAGACCGGGTCTTTATTTTATTATGCATTTGACTGGTCTGAGGTAGTTTTAAATTTGTTTACAGTATCTTGATGAATCCTGGATTTGTGTGTGAAATTGTGTTACACAGTTTTAAAACAGATTTGTGTGTTTGCACTGTTTGTGAATGAGGGCCACTGGCCTGAATCTAGAGGAAATGGGTTGATTTTGGACCAGGTGGATGAGATTTCTAGTTTGACTAGAAATGTTTTTCCCATAGACAGTATAAAAAATGGACGTAGCTGCTGTGGCGTCACTCATTGGTTTCTGAAGCCTCGAGATGAGCCTCCAACTTCAATAAAGACTGTTAACCTTTTATCTGCTGTGTTCTGCATTAGAGTACCATCTGGAGACTGTAACAGAACGATCTGGCCACAATGGACCCAGCGGATGCAGACCTAGTCCAGAAAGCTCTTGCCAGCCAAGGCACTCTGCTGGGAAAGCATGTTCTGTGGACTCTTATGGAACAACAGACTACACACCACCAGCTGAACAACTTGGAGGTATGATATAATCATTGACTATTTAACTCAATTATCAGTCCCTCCAGATCCAGCTCCTAAATCTCCATCTGCTGTCCCACTACAGCAGATGGAGATTTAGGCTCCTGCTCCTATTCATCCCATCAAGGAAGCATCTATGCCAGAACCTGTAGCTTATTTCATATTTAACCAAGGACTGGACTCAAAAGGCAGGACTCAGAAGCCAACTGCAGTTTCTCAGATTTTATTGCAAGGCTTGAAGTGTAATTTATGAGCAGGTAAGCAATGCTGGCAGGTTTCTCTACAGGCACTGGATGGGAGTTTCTGCTAGAGAAGAGAGAAGTGATTACTGGTGCCCAAGGTGAGTTTAAGATCAGCTTGTAGATTTGGTAATTAGACTCTGAGCCCTTACTTGTTTATTTCTTGAGCAGATGGTTTGGAGGGGCAGCTGGCAGGCTGACAAGTTTCCAGAAAGGTGGAGAGGGATTTGATGGAGAGCAGGCAGGCAGGGAAAAAAAGGCAGGTGAGGATATTTCCTTACAGGTGGAGCAGCCAGCAGAAAAGCTCAGGTTAGTGGAACTGGATGTGTCAAACAGTCTCCTCAAAGCAACAGGGATCCAAAGGAGTTGAGCAGCAGTTCTGGCTTCAGACAGGTTACTGGAGAACAGGATTGAAGAGCAGAAAACACTAAGACTGACTGAAGACAAGTGAGGCCTGATTACCACCATGGAGGTGACAATGATCTGGCAGAAAGCAGCAGCACAGGCCAGTTCTTAAATACCACAAGGTGATGAATGAATGCAGAACAGGTGCGGAGGCAAGAGCCCAGGAAAAGCGAGGCTCCACCTGCAGGTAGGCCAGCAAGGAGAGCCAGCCCACAACTCCACCTGAGAATAGATAGAGACTGCAGAGAGAGACTGCAGAGAAAGAGAGTGAGTGAAAGAAAAAGAGGGGGAAAAGGAGAAACCTGAGGCCTGCCAGGACCATGACAGCTTATTTTGATGAGTTGGGCAAATGCCAGGGAATTCCTGTTCCTAGGCTATCTGCTTGAAGCCATTAACTTGCAGCAAAACACCTACTTCAAAGCCACTCACATCATAGCTGGTGATTTCAACCACACAGACTTAAAAGCAGTGCTCCCTAAATTTCATCAACACATCAAATGTGCAACCAAGGGAAAAAACACACTGGAAAAGACCTGGGAAAATATCAAAAATGGCTATAGGGCAAAACAACTGCCTGACTTAGTCAGATCATTTATCCATACTCCTGGTCCCAAAATACACCCCCCTCATGAGGAAAGCCCAAGCCACCACAAAAGCTTTAAAATTTGGCCTGAAGGAGTGTCCTTGCAGCTACAGGATTATTTCGAAAGGACCAACTGAGACATTTTTGAGGATCAGGACCTGGAAGTGTACACATCAACTGTACTCTGCTATATAAACAATTGAGTTGACAATGTCACTGTTAGCAAACATATCTGTGTTACCCCATTCAGAAGCCCTGGATGACAAAGGAGATTAAAACCCACCGCAACACAGCTTTCAGGTTTGGCAATACAGCCTTTTACAGCCAACCTAAAGAGAGCCATTAGAGAGGCTAAAGTGGCCTACAAACGGAAGATCGGGGACCACTTCACCAACTGCAACCTACAGCGAGTATGGCAAGGTATTTAGCACATCACCAACTACAAGACCAGTAACCATATGGCTGTTGATGTGTACACCTCATTGGCAGAGGAACTGAATTATTTCTTTGCTCATTTTGAAGTGGAAATATCAGAGACAGTCATATCCAGACCTCTGCAGACAGGCCCCAGCAATCTCACGACACCCACAACAACCCCCTAGATTCACACCTTCACAGTGCAAGAGCATGATATGAGGTGTGTGCTTAGAGCGGTCAACCCAAGTACTGAAAGAATGTGTGGATCAGCTTTCTGAGGTCTTCACAAAGACCTTCAACCTTTCTGAACTGTACCACAATCATTCTGCAGCCAAAGAAACCTGCCATCACCAGTCTCAACGACTACCATCTGCAACACATCAATGCCAGTTTCTTTGTCACCACTGATCCACAACAGTATCCCTACAGACCAAATAGGTCTACAGAAGATGCCATCTCCACTGCCTTACATACTGCACTATCCCATCTTGAGCAGCAGGGGAGCTATGTGAGGATGCTCATCCCAGATAGACTGGTCACCAAACTTACTGGTGTAAGACTTTCACAATCTGTCTGCCGCTGGATCAAAGACTTTCTGACTAACCGCCCCCAGATGGTTAGATTAGGCCCCTACCTCTCTTCCACCCTTACACTCAAACACTAGTATCTCACAAGGCTGTGTCCTGAGCCCCTTTTTATATGCTATCTACACCCACAAGTGTGTCCCCTTCCATTCTACCAACACCATCTTATTAAGTTTGTGGATGACACGACTGTGGTTGGACTCACCTCAGAAGATGACAAAGATACCCTATAGGGATGAAGTCCAAAGACTGACAGTATTAACAACAACCAAAACAAAAGAACTCATAATAGATTTCCGAAAGCACAACAAAGACCAAAGGCAATACACATCAGTGGAGATTGTGTGGAAAAGGTTCCTGTCTTCAAGTTTCTGGGTATGCATGTCTCAGATGATCTCACTTGGTCCACAAACACCGCAGTGGCAGTCAAAAAGGCACAACAGAGACTCTACTCATTGAGTGATCTCACCAAAAATCTCTATGTGGTATCCCAGCAGCTCAGCAGTAGACAGGAAAGCCCCTCAGAGGATCATAACTGTTTGGCTCTTGCTGCTTCAGCTGAGCACCCAACATCATGAAAAAACCTTCCCAACCCGAATATCACTTGTTTAAATTGTTTCTCTCTGGCATCATGAACAAACAGATTTAAGAACAGCTTCTAGCCCAGAGTTATACGAGAACTGAGCTCTGCCAAACAATTACCTTGACTGACTGAGCAGCACAATAGTCACTTTTGCACTAGAAAGCATATGTTCCACATGTACAAATATACCCAAGGGCAATAACTCAGCTGCTCTATTGCTTTGTATTGTACTGTATTATATTGTACTCAATAAATGCAATGGCAGTAAAAGGAATCTTATTGAATCTAATCTAATCCTAGAGTGCACTTTAGTGTTTAAGTCAGTTATAGTCATCTGACCAACCAAGCTAAGATAGCAGCGGACACAGGATGGGATGACAACACTCTTTGAGGTGTGATTTTGCATAGTCTTAATGACCTGATAAAGGATGAGTTGGCCCCCAAAGATGATACGGATACTTTGTGTCACTCGTTTCTCTTTCTATAGAGAGTCACAACCAACTTCAGGAGCAAAGGTCAGAGCTTAGTATCAATGTTTTGTACCCATGCAGCTGGAAAAAGTGTGCTGTAGAGCAATGGAAGAGGATAAGGTCTGGTGAGTGCCTCTATTCTGCAACTGAGGTTATAAGTTGCAATATTTTGTTGCAACTTGTAACCTTAGTCCAAAATAGTCAGCCCCTCAGTAGCTGTAGGGCTGCTGTTGGGCTCTGCAAAAATTAATGCCCTACCTAGACTGCAAATACCAGCTGAGCTAACTTTCCAGCATTATTCAGTTAGTCCCTAGTTGATTTGGATGCAGAGCAGTATTTTTTGGATATTAATCTTAATTCGAATAAATATCCCTATCAAGGAACTCCCTATGCCGTTCCAAGTTTAAACTCTGAGTGGAAAGGTGCTAGCCAAAGTCACTTATCAGACAGTACATATTTATCTCATTCTGTCTGGAAAAGTATCATGAATCACTACAGTTCTTTGTGCTTGATGTTCCTGGTACCCCTTTGGTTCTTGGCCATTCTTGGTTAAAAGTACATAACCCTGATATCGACTGGCCACAAGGAAAGGTCACTGGATGGAGTGCTGTCATTCTGTGTGCTTACAATCTGCTCTTCCTCGAGGAGATGATGCCATTCAGTCCTCTGTGCCCGAGCCCCCCAGATTTTCTCTGCAACTCTTCAAGTATCTTGTCATGCCTTTTGGTTTAACCAATGCTCTTGCTGTTTTTCAGGCCCTAGTAAATGACATTCTCCAGGATTGGCTCAACCGTTGCATCTTCTCCTGTCTCAACAACATCCTGGTTTTCTCCCACAGCCTTGAGGAAAATTGTCAGCATGTGAGATGGGTACTGCAACACATATTGGAGAATAAATTATTAAAGCTGAAAAGTGGGAATTTAATTTGTCCTCAGCAAGCTTCTTGGGATATGTCATCAAGAGCGGGCAAGTGAAGACCAACCAGTAGAAAGCACAGAATGGTTCCGTCCTGCTAACCATAAGCAATTACAGAGATTTTTGGGATTCACTAATTTCTACTGCAGATTAATTTGTGACTTTAGCAGGGTTGCAGCCCCAGCCAGAAGACTCACCTTAGTGAAAAGTTGGCCTTGGAGGACAGGATACACTGGCTTGGGCTGGAGGGGGCACCCATTCACCATTTGGATGGATCACAAGAACCTTGCCTACATCCAGTCACCTAAACTGCTCAACTCCCATGTGGTCCCTATTTTCTGGAAGGTTTCATTTCACAATTACATATTGCCAAGGCTCAAGAAATGTTAACCCGGATGCCTTGTTTCGACAGTTCTTCCCTACAGATTCCATCCAAGCAACTGGAACCCGTTACCCCAACCTCCTGAATAGTTGGTACACTCACCTAGGAAATTCAGTCAGTGGTCTGTTATGCCCAGTTAGATGAGCTTGACCCTCAAGGTGGACCCCCCCCCCAACCACCTTTTTGTTCCTACTGCAGTGCACTCTCAGGTAATCCACTGGGCACACACTACCAAATTCACTTGTGACCCAGGTATCCAAAGAACAATCACCTTTCTCAAGAGAATTTTCTAGTGGCCCTCTCTGGAGAAAGACTATTGATCATATGTTTTATCTGTTACTATTTGTTCCCCGCCTCCAGTCGGTCTTGGTCACACATAGATTTTGCTTCTGGTCTAATGCCCTGAAGTGGGAAAAGAGTCATCCTCACCATTGTGGACTGTTCCTCTAATTGCCCATTGCCCAGCAAACAGTAGATATTATGGTTCATTATGTTTTTACATTGCACAGCATACCATTTGACGTAGTTTCTGATCAAGGCCCTCAATTCACCTCCCAGGTAGGGAAAGCCTTTTGCTCAGCCTTAGGAGCCCAAGTGAGTTTATCATCTGGCTTTCACCCTCAGACCAATGGTCAAACTAATCAAGAGCTTGAGGCCGCTCTCTGCTGAATCACCTCCGCCAATCCAACTTCTTGGAGCACTTAGTTATAGTGGATAGAATATAACATTATGTGCATATTGGGGCGGCTGTGGCTCAGGAGGTAGAGCGAGTCATCTACTAATCAGAAGTGGTTCGATCCCTGGTTCCCCTAGTCTGCATGCCGAAGTATCCTTGGGCAAGATACTGAACCCCACATTGCCCCCGATGCATTCATCGGAGTGTGAGTGTGAGTGTGTGTGAATGTTAGTAAGCACTTAAGTGTAGATAAAAGTGCTGTATGAATGTACGTGTGTCTGGGTGAATGTGTGAAACTGAGTAGAAAAGCGCTATATAAGTTCCAGTCCATTTACCATTATGACTTCCTTTGCTACTACTTTGTCCCCACTTGAGTCCTCTCAAAAACCTCCACCATTTCCAGCCCTGGAGGATGAGTCGCTGTCCCCTCTGTAAAACATCTGCGGCACTGGTATAAGATATGGAAATCTACCAGGAGAGATCACCTCAGGACCTCTGACCAGGTCAAATGTATGGCAGATCCATGCCAGACTTCAAGCCAGGTCAGAAAATGTGGCTTTCCCCCAAAAACAATCCCTTAAAGGCTGAATCTAAGAAATTGTCTCCCAAGTTCATTGGACCCTTTAAAATTGAGAACCTGATTAATCTCACTTCTGTTTGTTTGAAGCTTCCTAAAACCATAAGAATACATAGCACCTTCCATGTCTCTTAGTTACACCCTATCGCCACCAGTCGTCTGCCTAGCGTCGCTACTACTGCTCAGCCCTACCACCTCACTTCTGTAACCCAGCCCCCCAACCACAATGCCACTGCCCACCTTTCCTGCCTTGCCACCCTGTGCCATGTAGCACAGTGGAGGTCATAGATTCAGTCACCACTTCTGACAAATTGCCCCAAAATGTTTTGCCACCCATCCTTTTCATAAGTCTGCTTCTGGGTCAACCAGCACCTCTAAATTTCCTATGTCACAGTCACTCCTGGCCTCCCAAGCACTACTGTCAGAGCCACACCCAGACTCTGTCTTAGAAGGTTTATCAAAAAAGTACTTTTTCAAGTTTTCTCCATTGAATTACCTTCCCAAAAAACCCATCAAATATACGAAAACTTGTTTCTGTTAATTTACATCATAGATATTAAAATGATGCAGTTTTGCTATTAAAACTATGGTATATCCCATCATATGCTCAAAGTTGGTCATAGAAAAATTTATTCTGACCAAAAAAAAAAGATTTTGGCTTTGAATTGTGACACTTGGAGTTTAACAGACCTTAAATGTGTTTTTCAACCTTGAAAATTATCTCCTATATTTACGAAGTTATGAGGGATCGAAAATGCTGGAAAAATAGAGCAACTTAAAAAGTGTCAAATTTCAATCCACTGCTATGTAATTTGAAGGCCAGTAATTTGGACAGTTTTCATAGAATGAAGGCAAAATTTTGCATGGCTTCATTAGATATGTTAAAGATATTGTACAAAAGCTTAATCCTCTAAGGTCAAAGCCTGCATAGCTGGTAACCCAACCCCAATTTTTGGAGAAACTAACTTTCTTGGTGAAAGAAATGTGAATAGCTTGTTATGTATCATTTAGAATAATGATTGTCTTTGCTCCTTGATTGCCAAGAGTGGAGAGAACAATTTAATCAAAAGAAAAATTATAAAAAAAATATTCTGAATGTCTAGAGTTAGAGTTAGGATTAGGATTGGGGTTATCATTTCAGAGGGTCAATCAATCAAAAAATCAAGCAAAACATCGTAATTAAGACTTATCACTTATATTACATGATGTACAACTAGTACCACTATGCAGTCAGAGATTTTGTTGTTTTCTACATCTTTTTCTTCAGCATATAAATAATTTCTAATAGACTATGATGTAGTTGCATGTAAATGTACATGCATTAACAACAAATTTAAAAGGTCTTTTTTTTTTTACATTGTATACTATTGTTCGTGTTCTTTTGGTTTAGAAATGAGCATGTTTGCAACATATGAAAACCAATTCAAAAACCCAGTTTGGAAACTTTATGTATGACATGGGTCATAAACACAGTTCTTAACAATCACATGTGCCAACCTATTGACATTTCACAAGCACTGTTGAAAATGCTTTCTGTAAAAAGAGAAAAGGCCTTTCTAAAGACTGCTGGTACCCAGTGCATGAAAAAAATGGACGTAACCTCTGCTTTCTGTAGGGCCTCATTAGTAAGTTGCTGAGTAAGGCGTTCTCTGGGGTAGGGGAGGGGTTTCTTTACATTTGGTCAGGTATAAAAGAAAAGGGTTAAACCAGGTAGAGCATCAGAACAGGAGCAAGAGTGACTACTCACTTGCAGCCAACATGAGCAACACTGGCATGAGCATGAGGGGCAAGGTATAGAATCGTTTTAAAGTAAGCAGTAATGACTGTTTCCAATTAACTGCAGCCTTTTACCAAGCATTTCAATTTGCTGTTTTTCAGATCATCTTCTACGAGGACAGGAACTTCCAGGGTCGCTCCTATGAGTGCATGAGCGACTGTTCTGACATGTCCTCCTACCTGAGCAGGTGTCACTCCTGCAGGGTGGAGAGCGGCTGCTTCATGGTCTACGACCGCCCCAACTTCATGGGAAACCAGTATTTCATGAGGAGGGGCGAGTATGCCGACTACATGAGCATGATGGGCATGTCAGACTGCATCAGGTCTTGCCGTATGATTCCCATGGTAGGATAACTATGCTGTGGATGTTATTTTCTTCAGATATCCTTGAATGGTTTTCTGAATCTATTTTGTCATCTGGTTCCTCTACAGCACAGAGGCCAGTTCAGAATGAGGATCTACGAGAGGGAGAACTTTGGTGGTCAGATGTATGAACTGATGGATGACTGTGACAACATCATGGATCGTTACCGCATGTCTGACTGCATGTCCTGCCACGTGATGGATGGCCACTGGCTGATGTATGAGCAGCCCCACTACAGAGGCAGGATGATGTACCTGAGGCCTGGAGAGTACAGGAGCTTCAAGGAGATGGGAATGGGAGGCATGAGGTTCATGAGCATGAGGCGTATCATGGACTCCTGCTACTAAATGTTCAATATTCAATGCCACTAAATAAAATAACTCTGCACTACCATGACTTTTGTCCAACGTATTGATTAACTGTCACAATGAAAAATATACTATACATTTTTGTGATGCAAAAAATGTAAAATATATAGTGCTTGAGCATTTAAAATATTTCAAGTTTTATCATTTTATACATAACAAACACACTAATAAGCAAATGTTCATCCTAAAATCTATTTCACCTGATACTAACAAAAAAAAAGTTCTTAAATGGTATTTAACAATGTGTTAACATTACAGGCTAGGAATTCTCAAAAACTGAAGGATAAAATCAAAGTAAGGGAATTCAATTTTCAAGATGAAGTAATATATGTATTCTGTTTAGAAGTGGGTCATCTAATTGATACTTGGTGGTTATAAAAATTGCTGGTAATGTTAATTTACCTCAGATTTTTTTAGCTTAAAATTCTGTTTTATGCAAAATTAACAGCACCAGTGACTTTGTGGAATCCACCAAACAGTTTAAGTTAATTCACTTTTATTATTACTATTCTCTTTTTTTAATCACTAGATGAATTCAGCAACCATTTGTGCAGTGTTTTGTTCCCAGCTACAGCTTTACAGCACATAAAATGTGCTCTAACATTGGCTGAGAATATTGTGGAAATGATTTAGAGCTATTCCTCCCACAGTCCAAAGACATGCAGTTAGTGGGGTTAGGTTAATTGGTAATTCTAAATTGGCCGTAGGTATGAATGTGAGCGTGAATGGTCGTCTGTCTCTCTGTGTTAGCCATGTGACAGACTGGCGACCTGTCCAGGGTGTACCCCGCCTCTCGCCCTATGGCAGCTAGGATAGGCTCCAGCCCCCACCCGCGACCTGAATAGGATAAGTGGAAGAAAATGGATGGATGGATGGATTTAGAGCTACTAGCCATACTAGACTAGTAAAGACTGTGACAAGTCTTATTAGTGTGATTAAAACTTTGTGGCCATTATAGAAGTGTGTTGTTTAGTTTTTTTTTTTCTTTTTAAAAAGACATGGGTCTAATATAACAGGAAACCAGAAATTCTTCCTTTTATAACTATGAATCCATATGCATCAGTTACAATACAGAAAGTGATTCATTATTTGCTGTGCTTGGATAATGGTTCATTTTGGTTTTGTTACTAAAGTTAAAACAAGACAATTAAAAGAAAATCTGAAATTTATTCTGACTGCTGTATCGTGAGAGTTAATTTTCATATGGTCACATCATATCATGATTATCACAACTCTTTTCATTTGTATTACAAAAATTGTGCATACAAAAAGTAGATTATGAATAATTAAATATAGTATTCACAGCTATATCCTACCTTTTTGATGACCATGTTTACCATGAGAGCTCAATTCATAAATGAAGAGCCAAAAGTTTCTAAAAAGGAACATCTAAATATAATGAGAAATACATTTATCAATTTGAGAAGTATTTACAATTTTCAAATTGACAATCAAAAATACAAACACTGTAAAATTATCCAAGCATAATGGCAGGAATAAAATAGAAATTTTTAGCTAATATACAATACAAATAATGCTAAAACTAAACATTTTTATCTCTAAATAAATGATGATGATGATGATGATGATGATTATTATTATTATTGTTATTATTATTAGTTAAAATTCTACAAACTGTTTTTCAGTTTCTAAGCTTGACTTGTTTATGTCCATAATAAAATTCACAAAAAAAACATCAGATTTCTGTTACAGTATATTTTGAACTAATTATATATATTTTAAATAAAATCTAAATCAGACTGTTCATGTAACTCTGATTCAGCTCCCTTGAACTTTAACATGTTTTACATCTGAAAGGGTATGACAACCTTAGAATTCAGAACATAGGCTTTGTGTTACTCATCAAAAGGTCAAATTTCTAAAGTCTTCGTTTGCCCTGTCATGTGATTATACGACACAGTAACACAGGCCGGTAGAGCACTCTATACCATGTTGCTGGGTCAGGGGTTTAAACAATGGGGGCCCACTGACTCTGTAGGGTTTGGTCAGGTATAAAAGCAAGGGTTAAACCAGAGAGGACAGCAGTGCAGCGGTAGCAGTAGCAACAGCAGCAGCTCATCTACAAGTATGTCCACCACTGACATGAGCATGGGCAAGGTAAGCTAGAACACCTTAAACACCTTATACACTAAAATTACAAAAGTCTTGGATGTTGTCGTTTGTACAGAATATAGACTGACTTATTTCTGTCAAGGCTAATTTCAACCAATGTACTCCTTGTTTTTCAGATCATCTTCTACGAGGACAGGAACTTCCAGGGGCGCTCCTATGAGTGCATGAGTGATTGCGCCGACATGTCCACCTACCTGAGCAGGTGTCACTCCTGCAGGGTGGAGAGCGGCTGCTTCATGGTCTACGACCGCCCTAACTACATGGGAAACCAGTATTTCATGAGAAGGGGCGAGTACTCTGATTACATGAGTATGATGGGAATGAGCGGTGGTATCAGGTCTTGCCGTATGATCCCCATGGTAGGTATAAAGTAACATGCAATCCTATTCTGATACAAGTGAAACTGCCATATTAATTATTTTTCCATTCTCTCTAATAGCACAGAGGTCCATTCAGGATGAGGATCTATGAGAGGGAGAACTTCGGTGGTCAGATGTACGAGCTGATGGATGACTGCGACAACATCATGGACCGCTACCGCATGTCTGACTGCATGTCCTGCCATGTGATGGATGGC
>VUQI01005142.1:4727-16949 GCA_015106735.1 Paratilapia polleni
AACCCAAAAAAAACCAAAAAACAAACAAAAAAAAAAAACCCCACAACACACATTTGAAATGAATGCAGCAAAGGAAACAATTCTTCATATCATCCAAGATTTAAACTATCAATGTACTACTTTGGTGCTGAAATAGTCCCAAACACAAGTACTACTCTAACACAGTCCAGTTTCAGCAACTTTTGTTCAAAACGTCAGCATCCAACTATTTTAGGAAATTACAATTTATGTTTTGTTAAGTCTTCATTATGAACCAAAAGCTCCTCTCATACCCCTCTCCAGGAATGGACGCTTTACAGCTGAGCCACTACATAGAGCACTACAGACGACTGAATTTTCTACAGCTTCCTTCAGCCCTGCAAATGATGAGCTGCACCTACTTGGACAAATGCCTCCTGTGGGCTCCCTGCTTCAGATTTCAAACTAAAACTAGCATGGATGCTGATCTGCAAACTTCACTTCAGTGAAATCACAGACTGTATATAAAAGACGGATGTGGCCACTGTGACGTCACCTATTGGTTTATGAAGTCCTATTTTTCAAACCTCATCCTGAGCGTTTCTTGTTGCCTCCTTCTTAGTCTTTTGAAACCAGAAGTCAGAAGCGAGGTAGAGCTGCACGATGTTCAATACTGAGATCACGATTATTTGTCACGATTATTCACTAATTTTAATGACAAAGATGTTTTTATTGCACCTAAACATGACAGTGCTTTAGTATCGGTGTGGTGCGACATTCCTGCTAATGTACAAATCTTTGGATCAAAATAAAATTGATCCTCCTTATTCACCTAAATTCAGTGCATCTCTTAGAAGAAAATTAAAAAATATAAATAAAAAACACCGCACCAAAACTGAACACAAAATTAAATCACCAGGGCTGCTTTCACCTTTATACCTTTATTTTGCAACATTTGTGTTAAATAAAACATCTTTGCAAAAAAATAAAGTATTTATTCGCCTGATGCAAGTGCATCTCCTAGAAGCAAAATATAAAGTCTTTCACTCATTTATTGTACCTGTATGATGGATGTGAATAAAACTCAAAGCAAAGTAGTCAACGGCTGTGACATCTTTCTCTATTTCCCCTGCAACGTCTTGCATACATCGCAGGTTTTGCCACTTCAGAAAAATAATTGTGTGAGGGGATAATATATTTTTTGTCCATTAAACTGACCATTTTCCTGAAGCCTTTGTTACTCGCCATGTTTAGTGGAAACATATCTTTGACCAAACAATGCAATTGGCTGGTGATTTCAGTGCATCTGTGTGAGCTGGATGGATACACTAACGCGCTATACAGACTCGCTTTTATGGCATCCGAGTTGATGTAGGATGACTTATGTTAGCAACCACTGCATTGTTTTTCTTGGCTTTCATCAATTATACTGTAGTTAGTGGTGTGTTTCCAGGTGGTTGCATAAGTTAGTCATGTTGCTTTGTGGTCCAGACAAAACTCTACAGCTCTCTTTGCATATGATTTGTTCTTGGTTAACATCATTTGCCCTAAATCCAGAGCATTTCCAAACAACGGATGATGATGATGCACTCTGAAGGACAAGCTCTTCGTCTTCTGCTGTGCCAGACATTTGAATTTTGTTTTGACCATCTGTCTTTTAATGCAGAGAACAGCTGTGATTGGCACGTTCAGCCACGTGGTCAGGCACTTATTTAGGGAGCGCTTGATTTGGTTTTGCGTTGCGTTCTACTGGCAGAGCATCCATTTTCAATATCTCTCAATCATGTTCATATAATTGTGGGAAGCCAAAATTGTGATCAATATTCAAATTTGATTAACTGTGCAGTCCTAAAGCAAGGTGGATCTGACTGAGAAACTGAGGGATGCTGAATGCTCATACATTCAAAGCAGCCCTGCCCTAAAGCATACCCTGCTTTATCACCCTTCTAGACAATAATGGGAACCATAATTTACAAAATGAACATGAAATGTGTTGTATTCAATTACACTTGAAATTATCAGTTGAGCCCATAAGCTCAACAGGAAAGTGTTTACGGAGATGACAGATCAAGTGAGCCCAAGGGCCGTTTTCCCCACAGACTTCTATATAACCAAACTTTTTGCAACAAGAAAAGATTTGAAAGAACTCATGCTGACTTCACTTTTCAGTCCCTGAAACTACCTTCATGTTTTATATACAACCAATGAGTGAAATGTGTTTCTGAAAACATTTGAGGCAAGATGTCAGCCATGCATTTGCAGAAACCTTCTTCATTTTAGATGGACAATGGTTATTAGTGTCAAACACTGTGGGACTGTCCACGTCCAGGATGCCCCTGATACGCATAAAATAGCCCAATAGTCACTTTATGCCACTGAAAAGCAAGCAACTCAACAAAGCCACACAACCAGGATGCACTGCAGGGGTGGTTACAGAGGCAGTGAATGGGATGAATGGAAATGATCCTGTTGAGATGTGAGGTCAAAACTGAGACATGGATTAAGGCAAGTTCTTCAAACCCACCTTATTGTTGAAATATTCAAGTCATAATGTTGATTTTGTAAGAATGAGAGAAGTTAATAATTCAACACGTCATAACTTTTTAGAGGTTAATGTTCATAGTTTGTTCATTGTCTGACCTCTGGAACATAAAGCTTTAAAGAGTTTTAAATCACTGGTGCAGTGTGGTGCTTGAGCTAAAAACCTGGCTGAGATAAAGGTGGAGGCCTTTCATGACAGAAGAATTTCACTGACGATAAAACTTGACTGCTGCTGTTTAAAAATTACCTCAGGCTGGCCAATCTCTGTCAGGGCTGATGCACGGCCAAACAGTAACAACAGCTCGTCCACTGGTGAAAGACCAAGTTCCTGAAAAAACAAACAAACGAAATGAATCATTCTGTTGCTTGTACAGCTGAGGGGAACAGAAACCTGGTTGATTATTCAGCAGGAGCTGAATAATCTCACAGTTTTAAAAAAAAAAAAAATCTGTTGATAATGGAAAGTCACAGGAAACATGATAGAAGAGGAAGGAAGTGACTTGCAACAAGATGTTCCCCACTATAAATCAACCACAGTGGAAAAACTCCCCGTGGCAAGATCTGAATAGCTCTACCTAATTTCCGAAAGAAACTTAAAGACATCCCTTTTTAGCCTCATTTTCACTTCAAAAGGTTTCTTCTCATTTATTACCTTCAATTTACATTTTAACAATTGTTTTTTACACCTTTATTTTTAATGCACTGATTTTTTTTTTTTAAACTTTGATAAATATTTTGCTGTTTTATTATTGTAAGACTTTTCAGCCAAATTTCATTTACTGCCATTAGGTCTCAATTTACATTTGCAGACAAACTAAAACTACTGATACGTTGTTTTATGTGGGTGGAGTTTATCAGGAATTCATAATCTGAATTTATAAACAGGGATGAGTAAGATTACCCTGGGCGTTACAGTTTCCACTAATGCCAGCGCCTTGCTGAATGCCTGCTCTGCGTTGCGGCTGCGGAGGTCAGTTAGGGCAGTGTGAGCATCCTCCACCATAGATCTCAACTCTTTCGACGTGGCAGTTTTACCATCAGCCACTGTCTGCTTCTGAACAGAGGGCAGACACTTTATGTAATGATACTGTTAATGACTTTGAATCTATTCAGAACATGCTAAAAAGCACCTACTCCAGCCTTACCGCTTCTTCAGCCTGATCATTTTTGTTCTTTGATTTCTTCTTTGTTGCAGTGTTGGACTCTCCATTATCATTCTTTGAAGGTGGCTCACTTCAGAAACAAAATTTTTCAATCAGTTGTAAATTCAGATGAAACATCTCTCTTACTCAAGTTCCTCTTGTAAGTTATTTTACTGTGTTTGTCAGTAATGTCCAATGGAGCTTGTTGTATTTTAACAGGAGACAATGAATATAGCACTTTCCAGTTCACTTTCCAGTGGGCTGAGGCAGAAAGTACTTAAGCAGCAACATACTTTATATAGGCAATAATAACAAGACTTTCACCAACCTTTTTGATGGTTTAGGGTCTTTGGTGTTGCTGTTCTTCTGTGCAGTCCTTTCATTTTTTCCTGGGGAGAGAACATCACACTTTAAAGTGGACCTTTTCTGCTTTCTCTCATTTCCTGTCATACATACTGTTACAAAAACTGATGTTCATGTTAAACATGCCCGAAATTTAAAAAATGAAGTCAGTGTATGTACAAGTAATCCCTGTGAGCCCAAAGCTCAGGGCTTCAGACCGCTCTAAACAGACTCTATACTCTTGGCTCACTGAGAGCAGACATCTTTACCATGGTCACCACACACAACTGACCCACCTGCTGTTAAAATCTTTTGATTGCGAGGGGCAGCCAATCAGAGGCAAGTTTGCAGGAAGGGAGTTAAACAGCTTGTTTCAGCCAGAGGATGAATTGGAACTGAACTGAGGAATTGAACTGGGTGCACTAAGAGCCACTACAGGATAAATAAGGATTATTTTGAGCTGTGATTCATTCAAAGCTTCTCTAGAAGAGTCCAAGAATAAAAATATGGAGATGGAAATTAGCATGATAGATCTCCTTTAAACTTCATAAACATAACCCATTAACAGTAGCCTCAGGCTATTAGCAGGATTCTTTATGCTATTCTCTCCTAACAGCCAACAGGACAAGAAGAGGTACAAAAAAAAATAGCAGGAATCAACTTACAGTAACATACTTTTAGAAGTTACCAGGAAATCCTAAAATATTCCTCACTTTTCTCTAAGCCCTCTCCTTCTTGAAGTTGAGCCATACCACTCCAGCTGCCCTCAAATGGCATCAATAATCTTGTCTTCCATTTGCCATTTTTCAGTGGTGTCTGGAGTGAATCCACAGTCTATGGGACAATCTCAGTTGATGGGTTTTTGCAACTCAGCATGAAGCAAATTTGAGGAAAAAACAAAACAAAAAAAAAACAACTTGCGACAACATGATCTTGCCTCTATTCTCGCCTCACTGCATGGACTATGTAATCGCAACGTGGGAAAACTTCATTTTGCATCTGGTGTGAACACATAATAGTGAGGAATTGGCCAGTTCTCAAGAAACAGTAAAAAAATGCCCACTGCCACCTCCAAAAGTCAAAGACAGCATGTTTGAATGTCTTTTGTTTTTCAACCAACAGTAAAATGAAGTCAAAATGCAAGGAGCAAGCATTGCAATATCCACACATGCATATGGATCTGCAGATGCTGAGGAGAAACACAAACAGGGCCTGCACAAACACACAGACCCCCAAATAAATTCAACTGGCACTCTACAGTCATCTCTCATACCCCTCCTAATGGTTTTTTTGGTCCACACTGAGTGCGATTATTGTGTTCACATCTGCACAAACAAACCACACCAAGGGGGAAAACGAACCAGAGTTCAATTTAAATGGACTAAACACTGCAGGTGTGAAAACACCCTAAGCCTCAAAGGGGCAGTAGCTATGCACACTGGAAAGCACAACTATGGGAACCAGAATATAAAGGAGGATAAAAACAACAGAGGATTAAAACACACTCACCTGCCTGGTTGTCCACTTTAAGCACAGAGACCTGTCAACACACAAATTAAATATCAACTCTGAAACTAAAAAATGAAGAAATAAATGAGATACTGAATTGAAAATGCTGTGAAATGGCAATTTCATAAAAAAAATGTAATAATCAATTTTAGAAAGAACTAGAATTAAAAATAGAAAATCTATCTTAGCTGGAATGTAAATGCTTAAAATAAAATCTTTATTGAATAACACGTGAATAACAACAAAATGTGACTTGAATCATTAATTTTCCTCTTTCCTTTTCCTCTTTTCATTTCTTATGATGCATTCACATTTGAGCTTTTCTGTACCAAATATTAATAACTTCACATTTCCCCTTTTCTGCTTTCTGGTTTGACCATTAGACCTAAAATTAAAGGTTTTGGTTTCCAATCACAAAAGACAAAGAAAGAAGCTGAAACAAGGTTTTGTTTGGCATTGAAAAGTGGCCAATTAATTTTATCTATTAAAGATTTCATATCTGGAGAAAACATCTTTAAAAAAAAACAAAACAAAAACAAACAAAAAAAAACACCCTGTTTTACCTAAAGAACAAATGTATTATTATGTGTTACTGACAATGGGAACTACAAATGAAATCTGATTGGTGGCCTCAGATGAAATATTGTTGAAGATGCATCATGATGCAAGTGTTACAAACCTTTGGAGCCGTGCTTGTAGCTGGATCACTTTTAGCAGCTTTTGCAGGCTGTGGTCTTGAAGCCATGACACCGACTCTCAAACTGCGCAGTTTAGAGAAAGTAAAAGTGGATGAAACAAGAGTTTTATTAGCAATTATTACAGAGTGCACAAAGAAGGTAGCATATACATACCTTTGACCTTTCTTTAGCGGTCCAGCTGAAAGCAGAGCACATAAATTTTATTTGAGTTTGGTGGGACAGCAAACAATGAAAGATTAATTTTCCATTCCAAGCAACAGTCAGATCTTAGAGGCTAAGCTAAAAATGGAAAAGTAATCATTTAACAGTAGCCACTGTAAGAAGATAATACCTGACATATATCCTCTAGGTGGGCCTATTAGTTGCAAGAATTTGTGGTATTGTGCTTCCAGATCTTTGACTCCCTCACGGTCATCTGCACAGAGCGACTGGGCCGACTGGTTTGCTTTGATTGCAATTTTGTACTCTCTCAAGCAGAACAAGGCCTCACAGTATCGGTAGTGACCCTGCACAGAAACAGAGAAGGATGAACTTTTCACTCAGCTGCTGTGTGCTTGCTCTACATTTTCAGTCAACAGTAGGAACGGGCTACACAGTTCACATAATGCTGCTCAGCGTGAAACAGTTATGTAAACAACACTTTCTCAGTTTCTTGCAATTTGCTGTTTAGATAAGGTACTGTATATTTAAGGTACATTTTAAACAGATTAAGGATGTTTAGGGATGTCAACACAATAAATAAATTGGCACCAACCTGATGCAACATTCTGGAGAAAGTTTTTATTTTAAATGGTACTGTAAATGTTGTGGATTTGAGATACTGGACAAAAATAATAATAATGCTGATGATGAAGGTTGTCATTTATGGAAAAAAAAGGAGTTATGAATGTAGGGTGTACTATGTATTTAACATTTGAGTTGGATGATCAGGCACAAATTAACCATACAGCATACAGATGCTGAAATGAAAAACTTCACAGACTTCTGTTGAGTAAACTAACACGCTCAATCGTGCTTATGTGCACAGTCATCCCCTAAAAGCCCGTTTTGAGCCAGGAAAAACCTGCCATTGATGTGACTACAGGCCCAGCATCAGTTACACACCCGACTGCTCAACTCATTTATCAACACCATAACAGAATATCATTAGATGCATAGGGACTTAAAATCAAAACTGTAAGTACATCAATCCATGAGAAAAGTTAAAATCTACTGTCTGAGTTACAATTACAAAATCTTATTAACAATCAGTGGGGAAAAGGGGACTGAAATGTGCAGATTAAACTAAATCGTTTGCATGTCAGAATCAGTATAGAGTCTAAAACAACTTTAAAAGGGAGGAAGGTTCAACAATTATATATTATTGCCCTACATGTAAAAATCATTACAATAATTATACTCAAATATTTTTAAAAAAGTAATCAAAACCTGCTGTAACAGCAACAAATACAGACCTGAGTCTACTCTGATGGCACAAACTATGTAAGAAAAACCTTGTGAGTCCTTGAATCTGAACTCAGTTACACTGAATTTATCTCTGTGGTGCAGCAGAAATGCTTTGTATTATCATCCATAATAATACTGCTGACTGACTCAGAACATCACAAACACCAGATTATAAAAGAGAGGAGTACCTTTGCCCAGAGAGGTTTAATCAGAGTGGCACGTTTTCCATCACCAGCTGCTTTTCTGAAATATCGAGGAGAAAGAGAAAAAGAAAAAGAAAAAAAAGCTTAGATCGAAACATCCAACACCTCATAATTTCCTCTACCCACTGACAAGCATCTCAGCGTCACTTCTACTACAAAAACAATCAGCGTAGAACAGAAAAACACTCCTATGAGTGACAGTAACGTCACTGTTTTACCACACTCACAGCTGCAAAGTGGAAATGTTTATGTTATGTCATTGTTTCTGGAACAACTTCAACTACTTCTGATGTACACGAAGAAGAGCATAAAGCTCCAACAACTTTATTATTACCGACAAGTTTCTGCTTGTAGTCATTATGAGTTGTTTGTTTCCAACACTGTCGCGCGTTGGAGTATCAGACAAGGGTAATAATTTGCTCATATGTACGTGGGCCAATAGTTAACTAGTTGGCAAGGCTTAGCATTTGTCTATGTTTGTTATGTTTGTCATATAGGCTACACATTTGTACATTTGGAGAATGTAATTAATCACTTACAGCCATGATGAATACAAATTCAAATGTAAAAAAAAAAAAATCTATTTTTTTTTTGTTCAAGTCACTGAAGACAGTGGGGACAAGTAAAAGAGCTGCATACAGCTCCGGAGCTACAAGTTCACAACCTGTGGCTATCTGACAGATAATTTAAAGTTCAACAGGAAGCTATTTGGTGATCTTTATTGAAGAACAAGGTGGAAGTTCTCCAGAATGAGTGGTACTTACAGATATTTCTTACATCTGAGATAGCACAGGGCTCGGTTTCCATAAAGTTTGTGATTGTCAGGGCTGCAAAGAGAAATAAATTCTAATTTCAGTTACAGGGGTACACTTGCTGAACATTTTAGTAGATCGACATCTAGAATCTTATGTTTTTTGACATTGTATACATATTTCTAATATTCTGCACCCTTCCCTGTATTAAATACAGCTGGTGATAACCAAAATACTCATGCTGCATTAAGATGTGTACTGAATAAACTTATTACTCAAAATCTGCAACCCTATGCAGGATATTTAGAACATTCATCTCTTTTCTCAACTGCTTACCCCCCAGTCTTAAAGGCTTAGAGACTGGTTGACAACCCCCCTGGCAACCACTGGTCGTGAGGGGAAACTTTTTTAAAAAGTGTATTCCCTGACCAGTTGGCAAGTGGTTGCTGGAGGTTACTTGCTGTCGCTAGGTGCAATTAGTGTCAAAGAGGTATACAGTGCTGCACCGAAAACCTTGCGATTTCTTTAGTTGCTAGCAGGGTGAAGGTCGGGTGCTTTCTGGATTAAAATTTCATGTCAGAGAAAAAAAAAAACCCCAAAAAAAAAAACCCCACCATTTTTAATAGGTATTATTGAAGTTTTACTTACTAATATTTAATGGCTTTAGAATAATACTTCACCGCTTCTTCATACTGCTGTTTCTCAAAGTTCACATTTCCTTCCATCTTCATTTCTTCACTTTTCTGAAGGAGGAATATAACAAACCATATATTTATTTCCACTGGTAGAAGAGTTAAGGGCTGCCATTTCTCAAGCATGGTCAACATCTGCTGTGTTTAAATGTGCAATAAAAACAACTGATTTGACTTCAAAAGTCTTCAAACTAAAGGGCTACACCCATAAGCTTAATTATTTACCAATGTGTGTGATGTAATTTAATATAAGTAGTATCAGCAAGGCTGTTAAACCATTACCACCCCCACATAATTTTAAAACATCAACTCACCGGTGACTGTACAAATTTAACTACTTCATTCTGAAGTCTGCTCAGTAGCAGTAACCACTAGTAGCAGCAACTATACAGGAAGTGAGGCAGGCAGAGAGTGTGGAAGTGACCCCATGACCTGAGAATTATACACTGTGTGCAGTCTTTTGATGCATGATGATCAAAAGGTTTTAATCTGGGTTACAGGTCATTTCACCATGGTCTCTGGCTGTCCCTACCTATGTGGATGCTCCTTAACTCTTCATTTGTCAAATTAGCCACTCTGCAGGCTTATGGAGGTCTACATGGACAGTAGACCTGTCCGTGTTCATAATGGAGCATGTGCTTCCAACTCCTCTTTTATCTTATCTTTATCTACGGAAACGATATCCTGGGCATTTCAAACTTGCTTGTTCAAACAAACATTAACATGTAGATGTATCAGAGAGACAGTCTGGTGGCTCCTACCTCTACATGATAGTCTGCCGGTCGAGCCATCAGCTCCTTCATCCTCCTCTCTGTGTTGCTACCCATTTCCTGAATAAATTTGGCATCTGAACAAAACAAAAAGTCTGATTGTTAACTCACCTACCAAAAAAAAACAAAAAAAACAAAAAACAGCACTGCTTTCAAAGGAAATCATCAACAAATCAGTTCATCGTTTATAAAAGGAAAAGGTCTACGAATATTAGAGAATATATCACAGGAACTACTAGAACTGAGTGCACAAAAGCACAGCACTGTCTTACACTCTGTGAAGATAAGGTGGAGGGCTGTGTAGCAGGTGTGTCCGTAGCCGAGATCCATTACTCGCTGTCGTATATCCCGATCCCCTGTATGCTCCAACCAGTGAAACGCATCGTCCAAAACCCCTGAACTGCGCTGGTTAAACAAAGTCACACAGCATCACACATAGAGGCACTGATGGCACATGCAGGGATCTGTGCAACTGCATGATACCTTTTACACTAAACTTTTATTAGATCGGAAAAAGTGTGATCACGTTGGACAAAATAATAGAAAACATAACATTTCTGCTCATGCAACAGCTTCAGATAATCAGTTAAAATGTGCTACCAAAAATGCATTTCTGGTGCATGAATAAATCTGACTTTTGACATTCTGAGGTCAGAAACCCAAGAAAGAACCAATCACAAAAAAGAAGCCATCACATGCACACAGCGTCCTTGATGGAGACAGTCGGTGTTTGTTTGATTTCAGAACTGTTTGTTACAATCCCAGTTATTAAAATGTTATTATTAAAAGCTGGAAAAGGCAGCCTTGCCATATATTTGAGTTCTTTTATTTATTTATTTTTTTTATCAACTGACAAACTCTGAATACTCACGATCACTTCTCAGACTTACCAAGTTAAACATGTTGCTAATCAGGATAATATGTTTTGACTCGTTCCTTTTTAACTGAAAGAGAGAAAAAAAAAGAAGGAGCTGAGACAAAGAAAAACAAAAAGGATCTAACATGGTAAAATATTAATGGCATGATTTATAATAGATCTTCACTTTCTTGATCTTGTCTCAGTGTGCCTGACTGTGGGTTTTCCCACAATATTCTACTTGGTGTAGGCCCCTTGCAGCCTGAATCCAGCACCCAAAAACCCTCACAAAGCTCACGTAGCACATTTGAACATTTTTAAAATTCAAAGTTATTCATGTAGCCCAAGGGATTCAGCAGAGGGGCAGCCACAAATATCAGTTTACCGTAATGATCTCTATATAAGTTATGGCCTACTCATGCATTTTTCTCTCTTCTGCAGTCTGATTCAAATTTTATAATCAGATAATACAAAGTCAAAACTGAGACATGTTTGTGATGATAAAATGGCTGTAATGTACTGCTGAAGCTCTACTACATAAGCACTGACAGAAATTAGTGTACTGCAGAGGAGCTGTTAACTTACAAATCCTTTCTCCAAGGCCCTGAAGATCACTTCCACTATTTCTATCTTTCGCAGGTGTTTCAGACTTAGATCTTCACTGTCACTAAAAAGAGAATTACACACTCTTTAACAGTTCAAACACTGATGATACAAAGTGTTAGCTGCAGGTAACCATAAACTGTGCTTACTTTGAACTGATGAGACCTATCTCAATAGCCCACCAAACAGTCATGGACTCTTCGCGCTGCAGCAGAATGGGAAGCCAGAAGGAACAAATTTTCATCCTCTGCACTGCTTCTTTTTTTTGGTCAGCAGGGATATTGCACCATTGGTCAAAAATCTCCTCTGAAAACAAAAACATGAAGAAAATATTGCAAAACGTGGAGTAACAGCAAACAGAAGCTGCACCAGATTTAAGGCTCATTATTTTCCCTGTTTATTTTTTTAAAAAGTAAAAGTTATATTAAGAATTTTCTCAGTGATGAATTCTTTTTGAACAGAATTAAAAACTGATTACTGGACTGTAAAATCCAGTTACAACTTATGAATATAAGCAGGACTTAGTAACCGAATAACCCGGATTTCACAACTTTACATTTTCATAAAAATCACCAGTTGTTCTTCTGGAAAATACTACGCAATATGAGAAAACATATAATTTTAGTGTAGCCTTTGAACAACGATAACGTCATCACTTAGACTCACTCTCAGCGGGGGGGGGGGGGGGGGGGGGGGGGGGTGTTTTTTTT
>VUQI01005143.1:8589-32922 GCA_015106735.1 Paratilapia polleni
TCAAGTGCTATATTCTCTCTCACCCTCTCTTTCTCTCTGTGAGTACTCTGAAGAGCTGCACAGTATTTTTGAGCAGGAATGAGTTACTACAAAACCTGTAGTGCCATTAGAAACTGTGAATTCTTTCTAAATAAAACCTTTTTTGTTGTCTTTCACTTTTTGTTTTATTTGCTTATTTAATAGGCATCAGTATAGGAAAATAATGTAAACAAGTCAGATTTTAGCAAAATTTCTAATTTACATCCATAGTCCCTAGGCCGTTAACATAAAAATATAGGAACGACAGTATACAGATATACAATACAGACATTTTACATAGTCCCACCACAAAAGTAATTGGACAATTGACTGACGAGCAGTTTCATGGCCATGTGAGGCCTGTTCCCTTGTTCTTTCATGACAAATTCATCAGATAAAAGATCTGGAGTTGATTCCAAGCGTTGAACCCGTATTTGGTAGCTGTTCACTGGAATTCTGATTATGAGGTCCAAAGAGGTGCAAGTGAAGGAGGCCATCATTAGGCTGAAAAACCAAAATAAACCTATCAGAGAGATGGCAAAAACTTTAGGTGGAGCTAAATCAACAATCTGGTACATTCTTACAAAGAAGGATTGCTCTGGCCAGCTCAGTAAAACCAAAAGGCCTGAAAGACCACAGGAGACAACTAAAGTGGATTATTGCAGAATTCTTTCCTTTTGGTAAGAAAAACTCTTCACAACATCTAACCGATCAGGAATGCTCTCAAGGAGGTAGGCATATCATTGTCCAAGTCTACAATCAAGAGATGCCTTCAAAAATGGAAATGCAGATGGTTTACAAAAAGGTGTAAACCACTGTTTACAGAGAGAAGAGTACCAAAGAGGAGAGAAATGGCTCCTGAACCAAAGCATGCCACATTATCTGTCACACATGGTGGAGGCAATGTTATGGCATGGGCATGTATGGCTTCCAATGGAAACGGGTCACAAGTGTTTATTGATGATGTGACTGCTGATACAACTAACAGGGTGAATTCTGAGGTGTGCATTCAGCATTCAGCTAAATGCTGCAAAACTGACCAGACATCACTTCACAGTGCAAATGCATAATGACCCAAAAGCATACTACAAAAGTAACCCAAGAGTTTCTCAAGGCAGAGAAATGGGTTGTTCTTCAATGGCCAAGTCAGCCACCTGATCCCAACCCAACAGAGCATGCTTTTCAGTTACTGAACTGAAAACAAAACTGAATGCAGAGAGACCCACAAAGAAGCAGCAACTGAAGGCACCTACAGTAAAGGCCTAGCAGAGTATCTCAAGGGAGAAAAAACAGCATTTGGTGATATCCATGGGTTCTAAACTTCAGGCAGTCATTGACTGCAAAGGATTTTTATCCAACTATTAAAAATAGTCCTTATATTTAAAATGATGTTAGTTTTTCCAATTACTTTCGAGCCTCTGAAAATGAGGGACTATGAGTTAAGTCTGCACTTCAATCACATCTTGATCATTTGATTTAGACTCAGTGGTGTTTTACAAAAAAATCTGTTATTGTCCAAAAATGTACGGACCTAAGAGTAATGTCATGACAGTTTAAAAAATGATCACAGATCCAATTTGCCATAAGCCCTGGTTAGAGATACATCTTAAATGTCAGATATGTGGAGCACTGCCTATGCATTTAAGCTATTTAAATATTAAATCCCTTTACTTAGAGCACAGTTTGTCCAAATGTAGTGCACCTACTGTATGTGGTACCTCACAGCCCCCTTTAGTGGTGGCTCTAATGTCAATACTAATATCAGTCTTTTGTACACTAAATTAATTTTCAGAAAGGTGGGGTAAACTCATGCAAAGCCTTATACATAATACAGACATACTTAATTTATTTTTCTTTAATTTTCAAAGCTCAAATGAGTCTTTTTCCAAAGCCAGCTGAGGAAGGATAGACAAATTACTGCAGTATTTTAACTTTAGAGTGGGACTGGCAGTCACAGATGACTAATGCTTGCTATTGCAATTATGAAGAAACTGTATAATTGAGCATTCCTTGAAATTAATTCATAAATTTTTGAAAACAAGAACTTTTATATCTTTTACTATCAGTTTTAACAAAGCTTAATTTTCTGCTCTTGGCATGGATTTGAAATTAGGGTGCTATTTGGGTACCTAAATGACATTTATTTATTACTCTGGATACAAACATTTACATTACAGCTTTGGTTAGAGCAGTTTAGCCATTTCAACAACTGATGGATGTGAGATTTGGAAGTTATTACACTGAAAACATTTGCTTTTGTAACACCTTTGGAGAACATTTATTCCTTTCTTGATATGTAAAGTGATCAGATATAGATAGAGATAGAGACAATATGACCCCCACTTTCTATAAATCACTGTTCAGATGTATGTTGGAAAAAATTATATTAATAAAATATATTTACTGGACAGAGATGTGGTAAGGACTTGGATTAATATTATAATTAAAATACTGTAATCAAGCAATATATGTTTTTATTAGATGAACTAGAAAATGTAAAACACATTAAAGTGGACATATTATTTTCATTTCCAGCACCATGTTTTTTCATTCTTGGTCTCTATAGAGTACTTAGTATGATTTATAATTTAAAATAATAATTATTCATCTTATAATGATCATTGGTGCACCCTCTCAGTTCATCCACTGCCTACATCACGCCATTTTACCTCCTCTTACTTTAAGGACACCCTCCTTCTAAGCCTTACTTTCTTCTGATTGGCTGCCCCTAATTAACAGAAGGTTTAAGGGTGGGTGCTCACGGCCCCTGTAATGTGCCTGAGATGACCAAAAGGATGTCCCCTGTCTTTGACATCCCACAGACCCAAGAGTAGAAAAAGCTGTTGAAAACAGAGCATTTAGAGCAGTCTGAAGCCTGATGGGGATTACCTCCATAAACAGCCTCATTATTTGAAACTTTGACTATGTTTAATATGAGAATACACTACTGTAACAGCAGATATGTGACAGTACATGAGGAAAAACATGACAGGTCCACTTGAAGATGAATTCAAACCAGAAGGAGGCAGTAAAGCAACATCAAGCAGCTGTACATCCAGCCACAGGGTGTCGCTGTGAGTCAAGCTGGCCTCTGTTCTCCAGCGCGCTTTCTCTCTTTTCTCTCGGTTGTTTACGTTCATTCAGCAACATGGAGGACGAGGTGGATGTTGACATCGAGGGAGACGACATTGATAACAATGTTAGGTAATAACGCTTGTTTATTTTGGTTAATTTATGTCTGTGCTGTTTGGTGGGCTCCTGTACTGCGGTTCACGTGAATTAGCAGCGACCCAGATGTTGGTGTCAGTATCACAGTGCGGGATACCAGCAGCTGGGATTAGCTCTCTTGGTAGTTACACGGATGGATGGTGTATGTCTGATATGACAGCTTCTTTTCTTGCTGTCTTAGTGAGATGGACGGAGGAGGTTTTGTCCAGGAGCAGTTCATACAGTCTGCGGGGAAGAGCAGCGCCTGGATACTGGTATGACTTCGTGAAGCTCAGTTATTCTTCTGTCTGTGGGTGCTCCTGTTGACTCTCCGTCTCTCGTTTGTACAGCCATGGGAGCTGGACAGCTCCATCAGCCCGGAGAACAGAGAGGTGATAGAGAGGATGCTGCTGGAGGAACAGTATCCTTTTACCGACCTTAAATGCACCACACAGTAATGCACAGAGGTATAACTACAGAAGTCACAGGACACAGCTGGGAGTGCTTTAAATGGCTAATAACTGCCCCATGCTGTGACAGATGGAAATATACAGACGGATGACAAATTAAAGGAAAAAACCCTTGACCTTACAGAAACGGGATCCGATGGCTGTGGGGGAAGTTGAGTTCACTTGTACCCTTAGTGCAGGAGTTGGCAAGCTTTAACCAAAGCTTTTAACCCCCCCCCCCAAAAAATAAAAAATCTGTAAGGCGCCACAAAACATATCTGAAGCTTATATTGAAGGCGACACAACCTATTAAGTATAAATTAATCTATCAACATTACTAAAATCTTTTAGCACATGTGGCTACTTATGATTATTTGGTGCTTTAACTTTGCATTTTCATCACAATGTGCTTTTGTTCCCACTGCTGCAGTCTTTAAATTTTGGCACATTTTATAGTTGAGAAAATTAGAAAAAAGTAATTATGATACATTTGGAGGTGTCACATGCAGTATGTACTTACCCTGTAAGGTTAAATCTTATTAAGGTCAAAGAAATCAATTTCAATCATTAAATCAGATTATCTTAAATGGGACTTTATTACTCTGTCCCACTCTCACTCATACTGAAAATAGAGACCAAAAAAAATCTATATTTTAAAGAGCTAATAAAGACATAAAATAGAAAGCAAAAGACAAAAAGTGAACGTTCATCAGACTTATGTATGATGTCATATCATTTGATTGATTTAATGCAGTTTGAAGCTTGTATTGTTATAGCTGATTATTCTTTAAATTAATTGATTAACTGATGCAGGAACCACAACAATTTGCTAAAAAAATGACTCAGTTCTCAACATAGTTTCAACTTAAGTAACCAGTTGTGGAAGCTGTTTGCATCAACTGTGTGTCTGATAGACAGTTTAAATATTGCTGTTGCTACTGATTATGAAATCAGTTGTCCTGACCTATAATTAAAGATATTATCTGACAGGTAAGGAGATTCCTGATCACATTTGGCACAGTGATGCTCACAAAAAACCCAAACCGAAGAAGTAAGTCAGTTTTTCCATCAGCCTTTGCCATGAGTGCAGTACACTGAGTCCTTATTTTGCTTGTATTCATGACCTGCTCTTGTCTGTTGTATGTTCAGGTCTCCAGCCAAGAACCTGGCCTCAGCTTCTGGTTCATCTTCTCGGTGGTCCAAACAGGAGAAAGAGCTGTTTGAAGAAGGACTGGTAAGATTCCTCTGCAAGTTTGCTGTTGTCTCTGAAATGTCATTTCAGGGCATGTTGGCCTGTAACAGCTTTAACGCCTGTTGTAAATGAGTCAGATTGAGTGTATTGTCCAAATTGTTAAGTTGCCAAGGTGTGTTGTTTTGCAGGCTCAATTTGGTCGAAGGTGGACTAAGATTGCTAAGCTTATGGAAAGCCGTAGCGTTCTGCAGGTCAAGAATTACGCCAGGCAGTATTTTAAACACAAGGTAAGACCGTCCACCTGGGTTATGCTGCTCCAAGGTAGCAGCACAGTTTCTTTTATGCATTCTTAATTGTAGTCATCCACAGATAAAACCTGTAATTTACTTACACTATGTACTCTCTTTTGCAACTAGAATGAGTCCTTAGAAATGCTGTGTTGGGAAATAGAAATTAAGCATAAACAAACTCTTTCATCTACACGTTTTTCAGGCTAAATCAGAACTCAGTGATGCAGCTCCCTCTGTAGCTCCTGTGATACACCTACAACCTCCTCAGCCCACCTCCAGTCAAGTGCCCACTCTTGCCAATGCTGTCCGCATAGAGAAGCTTTCTGAGGATGAGGATGAGGATGTAGACATCACTGATGACTTGAGTGATAATGAAGGGGAAGGCGATAAACCGCAGGCAGCACGTAACAGTGACTTCTGTGGGCCTGAGGTGAAAACAGAGACTGAGATTCAAAGCCCCACAGAAGAACACAAACATGTGAGTTTGAGTGGGATAGAGAGCATCAGTGAGACAAAGGACAAACCCAGCCATAGTTCTCCTCCTCCACAAAGTCCTCAACCCTCATCCTCCCCTGTTTGCTCAGAAGATCCTGGAGTACCAGAGCGAGATGAGAAAGTCAACAAGACAGCATCTGTATTTCCACAAAGCTGTCAAACACCACCTCAAACAGACTCAAAGCAGATGACAAATGAGGGTCTGAGCTCTCAGTGTGAGATCTCAGCAAGGACTGATCAACTGGAAGAAGCCTATAGTGATGGAATGGGTGCTTTACACTTACTGTTCTTTCTATATTTACCTCATGGTCATAACACATACTAATAACACATATTTTTGGTCTCCTAGATTCTGCTGATAAGATTGAGAAGAGTCTAAATGATAGACCAGACAAAGACCAGGAGGAGGAAGAGAATGAAGATGAGGAAGACGAGGAACTCAAGGCCCCTGAACAAGAAATAGAGATGGACACTGAGACCATCACAGAGGATGAGAAACAAGCAATCCCAGAGTTCTTTGAAGGACGACCATCGAAAACACCTGAAAGATATCTGAAGATTAGAAACTACATCCTGGATCAATGGTAAAACAAGCGTGCATGTTCAATAACTTCTTTCACAACAAATTTCCAGAGGAAGTGGTTATCGCAGTCTTTGTCCACTAGGCTGAAGAGCAAGCCCAAGTACCTGAACAAGACGTCAGTTCGACCTGGTCTGAAGAACTGCGGAGATGTCAACTGTATTGGGAGAATACACACCTACCTGGAACTCATAGGAGCAATCAACTTCAATTGTGGTAACTCTGCATCTCTAAGTCTATAACAGCATTGCCTTTTGTTCTTATGATGCGTGAATCTTGTTTTCTTTTTGATGTTAAAGCTCTGACTTTGTTTTTGTAGAGCAAGCTGTGTATAATCGCCCAAAGGTGATGGACCGCTCCAAGCATAAGGAGGGCAAAGATGTGCTTGAGGCCTATCAGCTTGCCCAGAGGCTGCAGAGCATGGTAGGTGTCCATAAAGCGATAAACTCTGACAACATATGCATTTAAATTCCAAGCTTGCCAGAACTTCAGCTAACTTCTGATCGTTTGTAGCGAACCAGGAAGCGACGTGTGCGGGACATTTGGGGGAACTGGTGTGATGCTAAAGACTTGGAGGGACAGACATATAAGGTATGGACACCACACTACAACTGTTCATCAAATCACCAGATAGATTTGTACTCATGTCTCTGATGATTCTGTGATAAATGGTGTTTTTTAAATTTTTTTTATCAGCATCTCAGTGCTGAGGAACTTGCTCTACGGAGAGAGGAGATAAAGAAGCAGCCTAAACCTTGCAAAATGTCAAGATATCGAGGGTGAGCACGATGGACTGAAGCAACATGTACCAAATTAGACACACAGAGATGCTTATGATGTCACTCTATCCCCTAGGTCTTTTGATCCCTTCCAGCTCATTCCCTGCAGGTCATTTGAAGAAGATGTAAAGGTCAGTGACCATTTTATCACAGTTTAGTCAATGATACGCTGATTAACCACAACACAACCTGCTGAAACATCCTGCCACAGGACCTCTAGATGTATCCTCAGGTGTCTGTCACTGGGACATTGGCAGCGGATCCTTTGGGTTGGGGGTAGCATGTGTGGGTTTTCTCCTGGTGCTCTTGCTCCAGTCCAAAAAATATACATCCTAAGTAATTGGCAATTCTGACTTTGGTGTGTATGTAAAGCCTTGATAAAGCAGACCCTAGCATCTGCAAGTCCGCTAGGGTCTGCTAGGGTCCGTGTGATGTAAATTTCATCACCAGACAGTGAGGACGAGCGTGCATGCGGACATCCATGTGCCTGCCTGTTTTTTTGTTGTTTTTTTGTGACTGTGTGGAGAATTTACATTACAATGCACCAACTATGCATGCGACCCAGGTGTCAGACTTCGAAGAAGTATCACAGGAATGATTACTCGGCCATGGTGTCTCCAGCTGTCCATGTCTGTGTCCACAACAACAGTATTATCAAGGCTTAAATGTGAACGCTTGTCTGTCTCTCTGTGTTGGCCCTGTGATGGACTGGCAGCCAGTCCAGGATGTACCTTCCTTCTGTATTTTCTTCATTAATTGCTGCATAAACTAAGGTGGAACTATCTTTAAAATAATTGTAATTATTCCAAACTGTTCTTTATTATCTACCGTAGGAACCATTCCAGGTTATAGTCTGTGCTGAGACTCTTCTCATCATGGATATGGTATGTTATACAAACAACCACAAGCTGATTGCATTCTCACTTCTGGTCAATTAATCATAGATTCTCTAATGTTTGTTTTTTAATGCAAATACAAAAAAAAAAAATACTTATATTGATGGATGTCTTTTCAAAGTAATTGCCTGCTTTATTCTAATGTTCCTAACTGGTTCAAATATGCTGCGATGCAGCATGCCCACGTGTCGAGGGGGGAAGTCATTGGTCTGCTAGGTGGAACTTTCAACGAGAAAGCGAAAATATTGAAGGTAGGAGGAGTAGTCTGAAGCAAAGTGACAGTGTGGACAAATAATTTAAACTTTTTAATCACATTAAGAACAAAACTGTATTTTGTGACAAATAACTTTGTGTTTAGATCTGTGCAGCAGAGCCATGTAACAGTGTGAGCACAGGTCTGCAGTGTGAGATGGATCCGGTGTCTCAGACACAGGCCTGTGATGTGCTGTCGTCCCAGGGATTTAGCGTGGTGGGCTGGTACCACTCGCATCCCTCTTTCCATCCTAACCCTTCACTACGGGACATAAACACGCAGGACCAGTTCCAGGTAAAACTGACTGAATGAGAGAGCTTGTACCTGATTAACCTGTAAAATTGTGGTGTTATTCTCTGTGTCTTGATTTTTTATTTTTTTCAGAGTTATTTTTCACGTGGTGGAGCCCCCTTTATCGGGATGATAGTGAGCCCATATGACCCAGCTAACCTCTCTCCTCACTCCCAGACTACCTGCTTGTTGGTAAAAGAGAGCCAGGAGCCTTCAGGCCCCCAGAGTATGTCTAACACACACACTAAAAGACATGACTCAAACTTCAAAACAGTTAAGATCAAGAGGCTTTAAAATCAAGCTGACAATGTAGGTCAGTGATTTTGTGTACACAGTAACACAGTTTATCCTCTGGCTCAGTCTCTCAGCCTCTGTTCCTCCCCAGAGCTGCCATACAGATTTGACTTCCTGTCATCACAAGACATCCCAGACTGGGAACAGACGATGAGGAGGGCTCAGTGGATCATCCACAAATACTCTCAAGCACCAGGGTGAGGGAAACACAAGACTGTATTCTGAAACAGACACCCTAATACTGATCCAAACTTCTTGTGTTATTGAAAATCTTTTGGTGGAGTGTCTAAGCTGTTTTTTTTTGTTTTTTTTTGCTGTGGTCAGGAGTGTGCAGATGGACAGACTATTCAGGAGAGACTCCCATCTCACCTGTTTGGAGAAGGTCAGTTAGGCCATCGGTCTTCCCAATTTACAAATTTCAGTGACTATGTGAACTGACTTACACCTGCTTTTACTGTTTTAGTGCCTGCCTAATTGCACTTGACTTCCTCCCTCTAGATGTTGACATCACTGGCGAAGTATTTGGAACCCCTGCCAGATGAGGTGGGAGACCCCTTCCTCACCCAGATCGAGGCCCTTTTTAAGTCAGACTTTATTTCCAAGCAGCAATCATCAGAACGGGAAGAAGGAGAATCTTTAAATATCCCATCCAAGCCGGTGGACTCAGATGACCTCACTTTTGATCAGCCGATCAGCCAAGAGAGGCCCCAGGAAGAACAAGAGGACTCAGAGACAAACAGCAGCACAGTGTTACATCTAGGCTCTGTACTGTCAACTGAACATGATTATTTACTGTGAATAACCATATAGCAGTATACTTAACAGTGTGTAACATTTTTGTGAATACATTGAAGTATTCAAATCAGCAGTTTCAACCTTAATACTTTACTTTTTGTTACGTGCATGTAAGAGATAGAGCGTGGGTGTCGTGCGTTATCATGAACATTTTCTCATTTCAAGTTTCTTTATGACATGAAAATAAAAATCTATTTTTATATTTCAGGTCATTTGTTCCTGGGTTTGGTGTAACACATTAATATATAATTTTGTCATTGTGTTTAAAGGTCTGTCATTTCCAAAATGGTCAAAAACATATGTCAAAACTCCTCTTAAAGCTTATATTACGAAGAAAAGAAATGCTCGCTTCCATGGCAGTTAATTCAACTTTATCCACAGCTGTGATGTTTTCAGAATTTTTTATATGTCCTTGCAAAGGGAAGACCAAGAGCCAGTCAGAGGGGGATTGTAGGAAATAAGAAAATTCTACTGGGAGGGAAAAAAAACAGCTTTAAAAATTGGCTTGGAAAACATTGGCAACCATTTTCAATCTTGTTTATGGACCTGTGCCCTAATATAGCTGGTATTACATGGAAAGCATGGCTGTAAATATTCTTTTCTTTTGAATACATGTGTTGTATAGTATTTAGATCTTCTGTTTAAGTAAAAGATAGCTATGTTACAGTGTAAAATCCCATTTATGTAAAAATACAAATGTACTGACATCAAAATACACTGAAAATACCTAAAATAAAGTACTCATGATGCAGAGGTAATCCCATTAAACAATCACACATTATATTACTGGATCATAACCAGTGATTAATTATTATTAATAATCAGCCATACATACATTAATTATTATCTACTTGACTTTAATGTTGAAGCTGGAGCTAATTTCAGTTACTTTATATTCTACTGGGTCCAGTTGTTTTCAAATATTTTGTGTTGATGGCACGTCTGATTTCATATCTGTGCAGAACAGCATTCCTGAAATGAATGCTGTCAGTTCTTGTGATTGTCAGGGCATTTTGATCATCTGCACACCATTTGGGAACCACTGCCATAATCTATAACACAACAATACAGGATAATTTATTAGTTGATGCATATTTTATAGTATTAAATCTGCAAAAAGAAAAAAAAATGTAACTAAAGCTTAAAAGTAAATGTAGTGGGGTACAAAGTACAATATTTGCCTCCAAATTATAGTGAAGCAAAAGAAATATTGCTGCATAACATAGAAATACCTAAAATACTTAAAATGTAAATATACTTAATTACAGTCCAGTACGGTTAGTATTTTGATTCATAATTTTTAGCTTACATGTAACTTTTATCTATGTATCCGGAACGTTCGTAACGGGGCTGTTTCTAGGGGAAGACATTTGGGAAGCAAGTACGTCCCAAAAAGAGCATAGACATACGCATACCAATGTATATCTATGAAACACCGTTTACTTCCTCGTTTTAAGTACCGACGTTTCATGTCAGCGGGTAGTACTGTGTTTCTGCTCCGTGTGTAATGGTGTTCTAAAACTAACTTTTGGACTGGTGCAAACATTTCGGTGTTCCGCCGCTGGACAGTGTTAACCAAGGTTACTTTCAGCTAGCGTTCTCTTTTAGTAATGACATTGACAGCTGAGAACAGCTCAATATGAAATCAGCTTAAACAAGTGTCGTTACCGTCAAGTGACAGCAGTGTGTATTTTGGCATGAGATAATACGCAGCCGTGTTGCGTTAATTGCTTTTTGATCGGTCCTTGTGTAAACTTTAAAGACTTTTGTTGCATGTAAAAAAACAAAACAAAACATGGCTTTACTTTGTAGTAGTCTTTTCAGGAGCAGTCGCTTCTGCTGTCTTTCTTCGCATCTGATTCGAAACCTCCAGGTATGCGGACGAGCTGCTTGTCCTGTGAAGAGCGCGCGCTCTCAGATCAGCTGTCAGACAACAACAACCTCTTTACGCTGGAGAGCCACTTCGACTGGACCACCTTTGTTATTCCGTGGCACCAGACGGCCGGCGAGTTTTCAGATTTATTCCCAAACCACTGTACCTCTTCCCTGCGGTCCTGTCCTGACACCATGCGGACACTACTTCCACACTTCTGCCCGCCTGAGGGCCGTGCCTGCTCCCCTGATATGGATGATAATCAAACCTCTTCAAAAGATTATGGCTGTAATACTGGGCAGGTAAGAGACACATGGGTTGTACAGTTAGGTCCATAGGTTTTTGGACAAAGATACAATTTTTGTAGTTTTTATAGCTTGTTTATGGATCTCTCGCCTTCTCTGACTTGACCATTGGAGAATATCCCATTTCTTTGCTTTGAGAAACTCTTGGGTTGCTTTTGTAGTTTGCTTTTTGTCATTATCCATTTGCACTGTGAAGTGCTGTCTCATCGGTTTTGCATAATTTGGCTCAATCTGAGCAGAGAGTGGAGCCCTGTACACTTCAGAATTCATACTGCTACTTCTGTCAGCAGTTACATTATCAATAAACACTAGTGAACCAGTTCCACTGATAGCCATACATGCCCATGCCATAACATTGCCTTCAACATATTTGACAGAGCTGTTTCTCTTCTTTTACATACTTTTCTCCTCCTATTGTTCTGGTACATGTTAATCTTGGTTTCATCTGTTCAAAGATTTTTTTGAACAGGCTCTTTTAGATGTTTTCTGGGAAAGTCTAATCTGGCCTTCTGGTTCTTGAGTGTAACCACTGGTTTGCACCTTGTTGTAAAATCTCTGTATTTATTCATGAAGGCGACTCTTGATTAGGACTTTGACAATGATACGCCTACCTCCTCGAGTGTTCTTGACTTAGATGTTGTGAGGAGGTTTTTCTTAACCATGGAAATAATCCTGTCATCATGCACTTTAGTTGTCTTCTGTTGTCTTTCAGGTCTTTTGTTGTTGCTGAGCTGGCCGGTGTGTTCATTCTTTTCAAGAATGTACCAGATTGTTGATTTGGCCACTCCTGAAGTTGTTGCTATCTCTTTGCTAGGTTTGTTTTGTTTTTTCAGCCTAATGATGGCCTGATTCAGCTAATTAAAGCTGAAAGTCTGCACTTCATTCACATCTTGATAATAAATACAGTGTGGTGGTGTACAAAGGCAAAACTACAAAAATTGTATCTTTGTCCAAAAACTTACAGACCTAACTGTATTATTATAGACTGAAGTGGTTAATCAGTATTGACAATTCAGAGTATAAATAAAACCTTACGCTGTTGTATTTAATAGTTTACAATTTGTAACATCTTCAATATAGAATGTAAAAATAAAAAGCAAAAACAAAGAAAAAACCTTTAAAAAGGTGTGCCAGTAGAAAAGCTATTAATTCTAATGCTAAATTGAGCATCTTATTTGATATAAGGCACAATATTATTTAACAACACCTAATGTTTAATTAAATAATGAACACACTCCTAATTGTTTTATCAACAACTGTTTTAATTATGGGATTTAAATAAGAACAAATAAATTACTGTCTAAATTGTTGCCATGCTTTATGTTTTAATTAACTGATACAAATTAATCATTGAAATAGAGTGACTGTGATAGTATCAATTGGCAGACATGGGGCTCCATAGCACATGGTATGTGAGGCTTCATTATTTATTTGTTTAATCTCTTCAACAGAAAAGAGAGCAGTTCTTTTGTTTTTGGCCTTTGAGCAGTCATACAAAAATTGCTAGAGCATTTTATGAATGTTTTGGTGCTTCATTTATGGTGCGGCTTCTTTGGAAAAAAGGGGGATATTGATCTGCATTCCTACAATTCTAAAGAGAAACTTCTGTCGCTGATCTTTAATCTGGCGTTTCCTCCAAACATGTAAATTTTTCCAATATGAAAGAAGCTTCAGATGATTAATTTCTTCTCATTGTTTAGCACTGTTGGAATGAGATGTTAAATTTACATGAATTTGCTTGAGCTACATAAGGACATACACTAGAAATTGTGGCCTCCATTTTTGTACAGGAGTATAAGGAAGTGGTGGGTGGCTTTACCAGACAACCGCCGGCAGCTCCTGCGCAAATGGGCATGGCAGAGGCGCTGGCATCTGGCAGGGGGTGCAGTTGTTGCTATTATGATTGTAGCCCTCTTCCTCCTGACCCACCTAGAGGAGTCCCACCTGACAGGACGGACCCGCCTCCTTGTGTTCAGCAGAGAGGACTATATGGAGCTGGCAGCTGTGACTTCAGAGGCGGTGAGAGACGTGAATATGTCTGTGGTGTGTGTGGTACAGGATGATTATAGTTAGAAAATTACAAATATCCTTTCTACAAACATTTTTAAGAGGATTGAGTTTTATTGAGTCACTGTGTAGGAAGGTGTATAGTTAAATGGAAGGAGATAGAGATAGAGAAAATGTAATATGTAATGAAATTCTTCCTTAAATATTTGTTACTATCTCTGTGTTTCAGTACTTGGAGGAGTTTGCTGAGCTGCTTGTTCCAGTCACTGACCCTCGTCACCAGGTGGTGGAATGGATGGTGCAGCACCTGGTACAAAGGAACAAGGACATCCCTGAAATGTCTGACGTTACCTGGAGTGTCCATGTGGTGCAAAATCCCAGCATCAATGCCTTTGTACTACCAGTAAGTAAAAGAAAGACAAACTGAATATTAAAAATGTCATTATTATTAAGTACTGTCTGCTTTTTGCATACCTGCAAAGATTGTCTGCAAGTGACACAAGGCTCAGACTTGTATTATTTTTTAATTTGTGTAGAATGGGAAAGTGTTCATGTTTACCGGGATGCTAGAAGCTGTTGCAGATGTTCACCAGCTCACTGTAGTCCTGGGACATGAGATGGCTCATGCCTTACTGGGACATGGTGTAAGTACATAACCTTCTGCAGAATGTGTTTGCTATTGTGGCATTGTTTGTACCCCTCATTATAATTCCTATCATATAATTTACCTTAATGCTTGACCTTGACCTTGATGTCAAGGTCAAGACCTTGACACTGGGAATGAATAAGTTTATGTTTGCAGATAATACAGGGTTCCTGTGGGTCATTTAAAAGTCTTAAAGTCTGAACTTGAAATTGAGAAAACAAGGTCTTAAAATATCTTAAAATCTTATTTCCACAATAAAACCTGAAAATAAAATCTAATTTCGACATTGTTTGGTCTTAATTTTTATTTATTGAAGTCTTAAATGTGTCTTAAAAAGTATTGATTTTGATTTTGTTAAAATGGTGCTGGAACCCTGTAATATTCTTTCAAGAGTTTGTCTCAGTTACATGTTGGTGACTGTCCTGCATTGTTAGTGCAGCTATACAATAGGCAAAAATTACACCTGCCATAGGTATTAACAGAAAAAAACCTCTCTGATTTTGTGTATTCTCTCATTCATTCAGTGCATACTCTTCAGTGACACACATGCACACAGTTGAACACAGAAAACTTCACACCTCTTTAGTTTCTGTGGCTCAAGTGCTGCAGTGTACAAAAACCTGTGCAGTGTGCTGACATTTAAGAGGCTTAGCTGATCAGTAGCAGATGCTGCTGTGAATGAGGATGAGTCTTTGAAAACACTTAAAGTGCAAATATTGTTCAAGAACAAACTTTAGTCATTTATAAGCCCTTGGCACACAGAGTAGAAGTTGCACCTGGAAGTCTTCCAGGTCCTACACAGCACTGTAAAATATGCATGTGGACCTCCTACAAGTGCAGAATATACTCCATTATACAATGAGATCTCTTGACTATTCATCACTCCTACTCTGTCTCCAATGTATAATATCAGCTGAAGTGGCATCTGTTGCAGTCTTGTTGCATCAGCCTTTGATAAAAGACTCACTGACAATCATCTCCAAACAGTCACTAATCCTGCCTGTGCTATGATGACCAAAGTGACCTCGGGCACTGCTGTGCTTTATTAATTCTCTGCAGATGGCTGTTTTTTTTTTCTCCAGCTTTAAAAGCCCATTCTTCTTGTTCTAAAAAAGTGTCTAATGAAGTTGTGGGTATTTCAAGACTTTAAACGTCCTCGGAGGAAATGCTTGAAGGAGATTTTAATTAGATGAAGGGAATGAGCATCGATGGGCTTGGTATTACCCAGTAGGTGTGCTCTATTGGATTGGCTGTTAAAACCTCTAAATCTGTTACAGCGTAAATGTTCCACTAAAATAGATGGGAACAATCAATATGTTTCAGCTGCCTCAATCACTTCCCAAAAACTTTTTACCTCTATTTTTCTGTTCTTATCCTGTTCTCTTCTTTCACTTTCCTCCTTCCTTTCTTTTCTCCTCTGTCACCCCCTCTCCCTCCACAGGCAGAACAGGCCAGTATGTCTCATGTCCTGGAGCTCCTGTCTGTTGTCCTGCTGATAGCCATCTGGGCCATGTGTCCCCATGACAGCTTGTCAATGCTGGGACACTGGGTACAGGACAAGCTAAAAGAGGTGAGGCACTATTATTCATTTTTTGAAAATATATATGGATTATTAAAGCTACAATAAATTTAAAAAAAGATTGGAGGATTTGGAAAGTGCAGACGCTATCTGAGAAAAGTGTGCAGTAATCTTGTAGTTTTTACACACTTATGCAGAAACTATCTGTCCCTTTCTCTCATAGCTGCTGTTCAACCGCCCCTTCAGTCGGAAACTGGAGGCTGAGGCAGATCAAGTTGGATTGCAGTTGGCTGCTAAGGTATCATGGTCGCCAATTTGTTAATACCTAAAAGGTGTGAACTTATTTCACACATAAAGTCAATTTTTACTTATCAAGAAGACGATTACACAACCCGTGTTCTTATTTGTTTCAAGGGGTGCTTTCTTTTGTTTTTCACCCTATTTTCCCCTGCCATTAGTGTTTTTTCATCAGTTGAATTCACTCTAATGACATCATTAGGGTTATTTTAGCTTGGACTTTATAAGAATTGGACTTGTAAAAAAAAGGGAAAAATGTTGGATCCACCCTTTTTATAGCTTGAACAATACTAGTGAGTGAAAGTCAGGATTTCTCAGCCATTTTCTCTCTGTCTTTTGTTTCCCCCACTTTGTGGATGTGCAGTCGCTACTAAATAGCTGGTATAGGCCTTTTAAATGTCATTAGTACTTTTTGGGGTTAACAATTAAGAACTAATTTAAAACCTTTTCCCTCTTCCTAGGCTCTTCAGTGTTTTAACATTACGAAATTTCCTTGTGCTCCCAAATCATGCAATCTGTCCACAGGGCACTAGGGGGCACTGTTGTCCAACTAAACTAAACTCGGGCAGTCAGTCAGTAAGGATTTTTATCTCAGCACAGAACAGTGGGATGCCACATTGTGGGTGTGTTTCTGATTCCATGAGGTGTGTATTCTTTCCAGGCATGTGCAGATGTGCGAGCAGGCCCCGTATTCTGGCAGCAGTTGGAACTCAAAGACCAACTGTCAGGAGAGGCCAGTTTACCCGAGTGGCTGTCCACACACCCATCACACAGGAACAGATTCACTCACCTGGACCGTCTCATACCACAGGTATAGACACATGCAATAATTATTCCCTAGACTGATTCCACCTTAAAGGTAATGACAGTTCTTATTCATATGTTTGTCTCAAGTTGGAAGTAAAAAGATCTGTAAGGCCTGTGTAAGGAGAGAGGCCTAAACTTTTCTGTTGTTCAGGAGAAACAATGTAGCTTTAGGAGCTGTTGGAAGGAGTCTTAATGGAACTAATGAAGCGTCTGGAGAGATATAAATCCACCTGCAGACATGGAGAGGAGGGCAGAGAGGAAGGAGAAGCGTGGGGTTTTAGGAAGAGAGGAAAAACATTTTGCTGCACCAGGGCCTGGTTGTCTGCTTAGCTAAATGTCTTGAAGGATTTGAGTTGAGGGCCTGAAAGAAAGCAGCCCCACATTAGCAGCTCAATCTCACAGGTTCACAGACTGTTGGCAGTATGGCCAGGCAATCAATGGTATCTTAGGCCTATAAGGAAATCAACAAGCAGTTAAGACAGCAGCTTCTATGGAAAGTGTCAGCATCCACAGTCCTTACAGCTTTTGTGTGTGTGTGTGTTAGTGTTAGCAGAAAGGTAGATTAATAATCTACGTATTAAACAGCAGTGAAGTTAACCTTGACTGTTACTTGGACTGTTGGAGCACTGTCAGATGCTCCAAGCACAAAAGATGAACAGATGGGTAAACCACTAATTGTCCATCAGGTGCCTGTGTTGTTGAGTATGTGCATGTTCTGTGTATGTGCTCGTGCATCACATCATATCCCTGTGTGGTAGATTGACCTCTAGCAGCAGTTGTTGTTGAGGCCAGGCTGTAGCCACAGGCAGTGAAGTGATGAAGACTGTTGTTTGGGGATTAATTGCCCTGCTTTGTGCGTGCGTGGTGCCGAGAAAACACTGTTTCTGGTACCTCCAATGCTAAACTGTTTGATCCAACATAGCACCGCATATGAGTCAGTTAACAGCCGAGCTCAGTCAGGTGAAAGTGATGCATAATGTGATGTTTTTAACCTTGCAAGGGGTGACAGCCTCAGGCTACTTAACCCGACTCTTGTGGGTGCACTCCACCTCCACTAGTGCGCTCATCATCCTTAAGCAAAGCACATCAAGTCCACTGGTAACATGAAAGGGAGAGCCTGTTGAGTGGGAAGTGCATGTATGTGCTCTGTCTTGTAGGTGATGCTAAGTGCGAGATTAATGAATTGGGGGTGTGGGTGTGTGAGACAGACCGAGAGAATATATTTATCGGCTGGGATGTGATTGTAGTTAGTTTCCATTAACTCCATTACATACTGAAATATTTTTAACCATAATTTTAGCCAAGCTACTTACATGGCTCTTTCAGCCTGTTAGTGCACAGATGTCTCTAAGCATCTGTAGGTAGAATACAGAGCCCTTTTAAGCTAAGAAAACAGAATGAACAGAGTGATATATTTGTGCCTGTGTACTGTATTTATTTACAGCAGCAGCTTCCAGTTATTTTATTCAGAGATACTTTGTCATTTTCCGTTGCCCTGTAAAACCACAGAATGTATATAAAAGATGGACATAGGATTCAAATCAATGCAGAGGTGCCTCAAACCTGCATTCTTTCAAATGGCCAGTAGTGGGCAATGCCTCTGTTTGCAAGAAGAAGTCAGATTGTATAGAAGTCAATGAGAAAATGATCCTACTGCTCAGTAAACACTTTCCTGATGAGTTTTTGTTCTTAATCGCTAGCTTTAAGTCTGCTTTAGTACAACACAAGGTTCATTCAGTAAATTAAGATCCCATTAAGAGTAAAATAGGCATTAAAACAGGGTATGCTTTAGGACATGATTTACAAGTCGCTACCGAATGAATGTGCAGTGTCCTCCATTTTTCAGTCAGATCCTCTCCTTGCTGGTTATGTCAGATTTGAGTTATTTCATCTTGTTTGGTTTTACTTTAAGTGTCTGCGTGTCTATTCTCTGTTGTATATTTGTTCAGGCTCTGGAGCTGAGGGAAAGATGTGCCTGTCCTGCTCTGCCTGCTACTGATCCCCGTGATGTTTTCTCCAAGAGCGTCCGTGTGTTGCTGGAAAATGCTAAGGAGCAAGGGAGCGGAGGGCCAGAGAGGGAACACAAGCCTTACTTGCCCCACAGCCCCACCTCAGTCCTCACAAGACAGCCTGCAGCATTCCTTGCCCAGACTGCACTTCCTCCGTCTCCAGATGTGAATCAGTTAAGCAAAGGCCTGGTCCCAGTTGCAGCTCCAGAGAGAGTTATGGCAGCCCCTGCCACTGCTACTGCTGCAGAGGAGGGATCCCAGCACAAACTGCAGAGTACCAGCTGACAGGGGTGTTCAATCATCACAAACTTCCTTGAACAAACTTAACTGGCTATAGTGGAGTATTAACTGCTGCTAAAAACGTTTTCCTTATTCCCTATCAAATTAAAAAAATATACCTGGGTGCATAGGTGGTAAAGGGATTAAATTCTCACCCACCATTGCAGGCACTCTACCACCACAATCAAGGGTGGAGCTGGGGGTGGTAGTATAAATGAAGTGACTGGGGGTCATTATATAAATCAGTAGAAAATTGAAGTAAAAGGTTGGCAAAGATAAATCAAGAATGTTATCCATGCCTAATGATTACAAAGATACCACATTAATTAGATAACCTTGAATAGGAAAATACTGTATTAATTAGCTTCCATACATTGTGAGATTAATATGTGCATTATTCATAGACACACAGCAACAAACGAGAGTAAGCACTTATGTGTGCACGTTGGAGGCTGTGTTCATGGCATCCAGAGGACATCTACATTCTCATTATGACTACTGCATTCTCATGCCACACGCACAGCACTTTATGTGTTTTCTAGCCCGAGGGACTTAATGGTGTAAATTTATGCTGGGTTGTTTGCAGGTTTTAAAACACAGCATTCTGCACAGGAATGCCAATATCAGCCGTCAAGCTTTGAGAAATCTTTCATGGGATTTTGTAAAATCTTATTTAACAAGGCAAGTTGACTGAGAAAACATTCATATTTACAACAACAGCCTGCGGGAGCAGTCACACTGTGAAGAGGGGAGGGCAGTTATGGTTCAAATCTTGGTAATGTTTTATGTGTGTGTGTGCTGACAAAATGGTACACTTGGTTACACTGTGAAATCAAAATGATACTACTATGTTTTTTTGGGATAAATTATTTTTTTTGTATCATGCTTTTTAGGCACTGAGCCTGAATTGGCTTCCAAAACAACAGGAGTCTTAGACCTGCTGTGGAGGCTTTGTCTTACTGCAGACAGGGAAGGCTAGATTAGAGTCGGTTTTAGAATAAGTGGTCAGTGCAAAACAGGGCAGTGACAAGCCAAGGGAATATTTAGAAAGGCATGATGAAGCATGAATTCTTCACATACTTGCATAACTTTACAACATTTTACACATGCTTTGAATGTAGTTTGTTTTAAAGCTGTTGAACAGCACATTTAACCTTGTTTTTCTACGTATTTAATATTCAAAAATTACTTTATTTTGCTTCACCCATTATAAAATATTTATAATTCACTATAGTGTAGTTATTTGTTTTAATTACAGTTACTTTTGATCTACTACTAGCACTGTTTTTGTGCTATCTAGTTGGTCCTATTGCAAGAGGATAGTGATGACCACAGCAATGGTTTTTATACTTCTCCTCGTTAGACCAATAAGAATTGGTTCAGGTGATCACCTCATCAGTACCTTATTAGGTAGAAACAGGTGTGCTTGTGTTGGAATTCAAGAGACACTGGAATGGAATGACTGTCATATATGTAGAGATGCTGATTTCTGAAAAACTTGCAGTGGTCTCTTAATTTTTTCCAGAGCTGAATATATTTATTTATTTATTTATAAGATCTATAAATTGACATGGATCAAAGCGGCACATACAACAACACAAATGGAAATGGAAACCCAGTGTAATATGGACTGCGTGTAAAATTGTCAGCCTGTGTGAAATTACAGAACATCAAGCACATCGCATCGTCACACCAACCAATTAGACTCTAGGGTGAAAGATGAGTTTCTTTTGAAGTGTTCATATGTGTGTTTGCGTTATATGTGTGCGGCAGCAACAGTTACTTACTGATGCCTGGCTCTTGGGGAATATCCTTGCTGCCCGCTCACAGCTGATCAGAAAGACGTAAAGTTTTGAAATCTCATTGACAATATCACACAAAGCCAGTTGTAATCAAATGAAAGCTACTTGAATTCCCATCAGTCAGCCTCACCACAGCTCTTTTGTAATGTCTGCCAACTGTTACAAGTTGTAGCTTCTTGAATACAAGATCAATTATGTGTAATTTATGTGTATTAAACAGCTTTGGAGTACAAGCTTTTTCACTATCTGCTGCTGAAGACACGTTTTCTTTAGCAAACATTTCTCTTTCTGGTGATTTGACCTTTTTATGGACTTTTGTATACACAGGTCCCATTCATTATAATGGAGATCTTCTATTTCAGGGTCATATTGTTGCACACACACTGAGGCAGCTGGATGCAGCTTCCTCACCACACAGAGAAATTGGAACATGAGCAGGCAACAGATGACACACTCACACCCAGAGGTAATTGTAATGAGCGTGATACAATACACACACTGCGCTGAGTAATTGTAGCCTACTGCTGGAGTCTAAACAATACTGCGACAGAGGGCTTAATCAAGGAAAACAAAGAGACAGCAGTCAGATGGATTGAAAGGACAGAAAACAAACTGAAACCATGGGGATTGACAGGAGAAAAGAAAAGATTTCATTTCAAGTGTGTGAAAGAGAGAATCTTTTGGGGTGATTTACATTTAAATCAGATGTTTAATTTTTAACATGTTGCAGCACAAGTCTTGTATGGGGAAAGTCCTATTCAGTCTGGTTTCTTTGTGTTAACATACACAGCCTTGAGCAGATAAGATCTGTTCCACAAACTAAGTTAAAAATCAAATGTCTACTTCATGTCTGTAAATTCACCTTAAGTCTCGGGATTGTTTTGAGTTTGTATATTCTTCCACCCACTAGAGACATCAGACAGCTTCTGAGACCTCCGACAAACTGCTCACAGGTATTTTGAGGTATCGACGAACACAGAACTGTTGAAAAGTAGAAGAAGGAGCAGTGAAGGCTGCACACCCACACCAGACAAAGCTGAATGCTTGATAAATAGCAAACTCAAGATGCTGTTTTCCCAACAAAAACACTCCCTGAGAGAGTGAAGGCAGTTAAAGAGCAACCCAACACATCTGCTGTGTAGGTGGCTGAATGATGTCCCAGAATGCAGTCTGGCTACCCTTTGACCTCCCTGTGGAGTGTTGCTCGAAGTGGCTCATCCACAGTTCCATTTCTTGGATCCGCCCAGACACAGACAAACACACACGTGCAGCAGCTGGCTGTGATGTGTAGAGGGAATATGGTGATGGAAAAGTGTGTGTGTGTGTATGTGTGTCGTTGGTGTAAAAGTTGCCATGTCCTTCCGCTGCACATTAATTATACATGTGGCATGTGGGTGTCTGATTGAAATGAATATTTTACTCCTTTTAATCACTGCCATTGCCAGAGTGATGGAGCATCTGGATGTGTTACCTGGGTAATTAAAGATGCTGTCTCAAACACACACACATTCAAGTCTCAGAGGTTGCGTCTGCAGTATGAGACAGAAGTACCCCAGAGGCTTACTAATGAGTCAGAATTAGATTTGGAATGTTTTACAGCAATGACGCTCATAGAAAAGTAAAGACTGCTTCTTTTTTTTTTTTTGCTGATGTCTACATTGACATTTCTCAAAATAATAGTTGGACATTGTGAAAATCTAAATAAAAAGAGAATGCAGCATTTTGCAAATCATCTAAAACTTAAATTTGGCATTAGAAAACAATACTTTTTTGTAATTTTAATTTTATTATGTGCTGAATATTTTCTGTGGGCCCATTTAGCACTCATGCTGTTATATTATGTGCAGAATGTGGTTTGATGAAAAAAGATATACATACAGTGCCTTGCAAAAGTATTCATACCCCTTGAACTTTCCACATTTTGCCATGTTACAACCACAAATTTAAATGTATTTTATTGGGATTTTATGTTACAGACAACACAAAGTAGTGCATAATTGTGAAGTGGAAGGAAAAAGATACGTGGTATTCAAAATGTTTTACAAATAAAAATCTGAAACGTGTGGTGTGCATTAGTATTCAGCCCCCTTTACTCTGATACCCCTAAATAAAATCCAGTGCAACTGACTGCCTTCAGAAGCCACCTAATTAGTAAATAGAGTCCATCTGTGTGTACTTTAATGTCAGTATAAATACAGCTTTTCTGTGAAGGCCTCAGAGGTTTGTTAGAGAGCATTAATGAACAAACAGCATCATGAAGTCCAAGGAATGCACCAGACAGGTCAGGGATGTAGTTGTGGAGAAGTTTAAAGCAGGGTTAGGTTATAAAAACATATCCCAAGCTTTGAACATCTCACGGAGCACTGTTCAATCCATCATCTGAAAATGGAAAGAGTATGACACAACTGCAAACCTACCAAGACATGGCCGTCCACCTAAACTAGTAGGCTGGGCAAGGGGAGCATTAATCAGAGAAGCGGCCAGGAGGCCCATGGTAACTCTGGAGGAGCCGCAGAGATCCACAGCTCAGGTGGGAGAATCTGTCCACAGGACAACTATTAGTCGTGCACTCCACAAATCTAGCTTTTATGGAAGAGTTGCAAGAAGAAAGCTATTGTTGAAAGAATGCCATAAGAAGTCCCATTTGCAGTTTGCCACAAGCCATGTAGGGGACACAGCAAACATGTGGAAGAAGGGGCTCTGGTCAGATGAGACCAAAACTGAACTTTTTGGCCTACAAGCAAAACTGCACATCAACCTGAACACACCATCCCTGCCGTGAAATGTGGTGGCAGCATCATGCTGTGGGGATGCTTTTCTTCAAAGTCCAGACCTAAATCCTGTTGAGAATCTGTGGCAAGACTTGACAATTGCTGTTCAGACACTCTCCATCCAATCTGACTGAACTGGAGCTATTTTGGAAAGAAGAATGGGCAAAAATTGCAGTCTCTAGATGTTCAAAGCTGGTAGAGGCATACCCCAAAAGACTTGCAGCTGTAATTGCAGCAAAAGGTGGTTCGACAAAGTATTGACTCAGGGGGCTGAATACTAATGCACGCCACACCTTTTAGAGGCACTGTATGGTAGCATAAAAAAAAACCCACTATGTATCACTTTCCTTCCACTTCACAATTATGCACTACTTTGTGTTGGTCTATCACATAAAATCCCAATAAAATACATTTAAGTTTGTGGTTGTGATGTGACAAAATGTGGAAAAGTTCAAGGGGTATGAATACTTTTGCAAGGC
>VUQI01005149.1:1802-14157 GCA_015106735.1 Paratilapia polleni
TTGCATCTCTCCTTGTAGAAATCTGCCTGTTAGATTTGTGCTGGAGCCTAAACTGCACTGTATATGCGACGGAAATGTTAGGTTGTTGGCTGAGATTCAGCTGTGACTGGCTTAAGTGAGACTGGGGACAACAGTCTTGGTTGATCCTTTGCAAGCTAGAGATAACAAAGACAAATAGCAAGTCATGGCACCAGACAGCCTCTCAGTGATCAGTGGGTGTTGGAGATAGTCATCAGGGGAGAAATTGGGACTGATAAAAATTCTGCCAATCAACTGTGCAATCAAGTGATAACGATTAAACAACTTTGTCTTGGAAGATTTCATTGCATGATTTATTCAAACAGTTATGTATAAAAGAACTGCCCTAGGTAGAATAAAGTAAACCAATACGCCACAGGGATTGTACACTTAAGTGAATCTATAGGCTTTGTGGAGTGCCACCACATCTGAAAAAATTGTAATGTAAAAATTGTAAAAATGTGTAGCTCCAGATGAAAGTGGCTGGAGAATTCAAGTTGGCGAATGGGGAAATAAGCAGTCTTGCTAGAGCTTGTTTGCCCACTCTTCATTTTTGATTGGGGCTTGTGAACCGATGCTCCATTAGCTGCTTTTAACATAAATGTATCTCTGTCCAAATTGTCCTTATTTGAGTTGGATTGTGAGCACCAGGCTGTGGTGCAAAAGCTTCATATATTTTGATCCTTTCTTTTTTAAATCCTCCACCATGAGTCATTGTCAGACTCGGAGGAGTAAAGTATTAAATTGGCAGAGCATGCTTTTTATTACTAGTGTAAGGCGCAACATAAATATCAACGTCAAAGTCAGATGTGCTATATGTGCCCATGATCGAGTTCCACACTTTTTTTCCCCTCTTTAGATGAAAAACAAAGTTGGATGTTGGTATTGGATACAAATTGGTGCTACAAAATCATGTTGCATAGATTTAATTCAAAAGGAAACTGCCCTCTAACTTTGAAGTGACTAAATTACAGCTGCAGAAGCAGCTGCATAAATGACTCATCAAGTTTTAAAAGGCCTCAGAAATCATGATGTTTGTCGAATACAGAAAGTCTTCTCTTACAAATGGCAGTAGAGGCCACAAGGAAACCCTTGCAAACATTAGCGGAATGCCACTTAATAGGATATTTGCATAACAACAATAGAAAAGACAGGCAAAACACAACTGCCAGGGTTGAATCAACCAATTGCTCACATGATTTAGAATAAATGAATAGTCTCAAAAATGCATTTTTCCAGTGCTGAAAGATTGCATTAATGTCACTCTTCCATTCACAAGTGACTGTGTGTCCAAATAAATAATATTAACATCTATTTAAAGAAATGAGCTCTGGTTTAGTTCTGTGAAAAGAGCTGTTTATGGTCACAAGCACTGATTACACTGCACTGCAAAGTATGAATTTTTAAAGTTGGTGCTATTGCCCAAAGGCAAACACCATGGCAAGTGCTCTGACAGGTGTTTACAGAGGCTACAGTAATTACATCAACTTGGAGACTTTCCTGGAAATGTTTTATTTGATATTAGATGGTAAAAACAACACATTGCACCATACGGAGTCTCAAGAGACAGTAAAAAAAAAAAAAAAAATGCTGAACTACTGAGATATTAAAATAATGCTGAAATGTCTTTTTGTTTTTTAATTTATGTACTTATTTTGGGCTTTTAAACTTTCATAAGCTGAAAAACTCTTTATCATGGGAGCATGGAAATATCAACTCCTTCTTCCTAATTTTTCATGAAACACAATATTTTGATAAGATGCAATATTGCTGTGCTTTTTTTCTTCAATGATTTTTTTTTTTTTTTTTTTTTATGAGTACAATCTATGAGTACAATCTATGCTGATGCTGGTTTTCAAAATCTGAGCAGTTTGTGAGGCTCATGTCACACTTGTGTTCATTGATGAATGCAGTACTTCTTTTTCTACTGAATACTCACCATCTCCCGATAGGAATGGGAATGCATTTATCATTAAAACCAAGAACTGGATTTCAACTACTGATGGAAAAAATAGCAACTGACAAGGCAAGCTGCCATTCTTCCAGATGGTACATTACTGTGCCTTGAGCTGGCAGTGGCATATATTATAAGAAGGTACCTCTGAGAGCATTGTGGAGTTCCAAAATAGTACACCAATCCACTATATCTTTCCTCTTATTAGGGTCAAGTAAAAAGAAAAACAACACTTTTGTGCATTACACTGAATTTATTCAGAACTCAGGTCTGCACAAGAAGCATTGCACTGATTGCAGTTAATTTGACTGTCAGCAAAAATGATCAAGTCAGTAATCAAATGCTACAAAAACCCAACATGTTCAGAGATGTCGGGCTGCTGGCCTTGATTCAGCCTGGGCTGGCTTAAATGAAAGCGGGGAGAACAAGCAGTTGATTCAGTGCAAGCTAGTGATAACAAAGACAAATAGCAAGCCATGGCGCCAAAGGAGTCACAGACTACCATGCAGTGATTAGTGGGCATTTGAGATACTCTCTAGAGGAGACATGGGGACTGACAAAAATCCTTTCAATCGACTGTGCAATCAAGTGATAGCGATTAAATCACCTTCTCTTGGATATTTTCATTGTGTGACTGGTTCATCCATCTTACACTCATTCAAATGTCTTTTGGTGGTTTTGTGAGTGAAAAAAACAGGCCTGTGACTCTGCTCCAAACCTTTCAAGCAGATTTTATGACTCTGTGTGAAACAGCGCAAGGCATACATTAGGGTTGCGCGATATAGCCTCAAAATTATATCATGACATTTCAAGGAAATTTGTCATTGAGTTCCTGCCATGTAATTGGCTGATTAGATATTTTTTTTTTGTTACCAAGCAGTTGAATGGGTGTACCTGACAAAGTGGCCAGTGAGTGTAGTTGCTGTTGCCACTACAGTCCACTTTTTGAAGTTCGATGGACGTTTTTAGAAAGGAATGAAGGGACAGCTGTGACAGACGTTCATTTGTATGTAAAAATCCTGCATTCTAGCCCTAAGGTCACAAGCGCAACCTACATTTTTATGGACAAAGTTTTAATATGATGCTGCTTAGTGATTTATGAGTACACCAAAACCTGTACATTTTCTCATCCTGTCTTAAATGGGTTTTTTTTTTTTGTTTTTTAAATGTACACTTCGTTTACAGGTTTTTGTTACAGCAGGAATAGGTTATGCTTGCTTGTTGAAAAGGCACTTGTCAAGTACGCTTTGATCTTTAACAATGTATTTTGACGCTGAGCCAGCAGAAGGAAAGCTCCTATTGTCAGTGTTGCTATAACCACAGATTTGCTTTGAAGCAGGTACATGAGTTTGGATGGTGGCCTTTGCTCAGAAGCACCCTTAACATTTTGAATGCACTGTAGTTCTTCCTGCTCCTTTTGGGTCAGAGTCATGTGGGAGACTTCAACCAGTACTTCCAGAGCAGCTCTCTGACCAGCTTGCACCGCACCACTCATGTATCCACACCACTGGGTGGCTGTCTCTGTGCCTGCCCAATGTATCCTGCAAATCAAGAAAATCAGTGAGCCATATACTAATACACACAGTTCAATGTTGCCTTTGTCTTTGTCAATACATGGTAGTCATGTATATATGGTGTCTTAAGAAATATTAGCACATATGGTGTTGTTGACTGATGAAATTTCCTCTCTCTCAAACGGATACAGTTTAAGTTTCACCCATAAAACAAGTCTCTGTTGGCGTGGATGGTCTATGTCTATGTGCACTAAAATTTCCCAGTAACAAATTAGATTAGGTCTGTTCAGCGCTGTAGGGGTTGCTGCCTGGAAAAGCACAGTAACGATGTTGCCCCTCATCCACTTCTTCTGCCCCATGTAATGACAACACAGTCAAGAATGTCTTATAAATCTTACAAATTACTGCCCATGGTACCCAGCTTTATTGTCAACATCAGTCCACATCATGTGCTTTGGATTTGAACATATTGCTGTCAGAATAAGCTTCAGCCAGATTGTGCAGACTGCAGGGCTATGTCATTGGTAAGATTGTATCATTGTGGGTTTCTCAAAAAGGTGCTGTCTTGTTGTAGATCTAATGAAAAAAATAAGGAAAACAAGCACTGGACATAGACTGTAGGTATACCATGGCGATTAATGTTGCTACTATCAACTGCCAACTCCAAAGAGGCAGAAGACACTTTGTTAAACCAGTAATACATTACTATCCCTTCTCATCAGCTACATTATCCAAATAGGCCATTATCCACCCTCTGCTGTTGATACTTTAGCATCAGGTTGGCTATTTTCCGCAAAGTCCCAGTCCACTAGCTATAGAGGCAAGAGTGAGGATAGTATTGAAGAACTGTCTGCAGTACTCTTTCTGTCCGTTAGTTTTGTTTTTATAATTTAATTGTGTAACTCCTTGAGAATTCAACTCAGTAAATAATTACCTCTAAAGGGTGATTAAAGCATGGATTGATAGGAATTGGCAGTTGGGGTTGGACCATGTTATGCACATTGCTGTTGTTCACAAAAAGAGGCAGTGACAAACAGTGATTTCTGTCCATTTGTTTTTTTTTTTTTTTGTTTTTTTTTTAAATCATATTTAATACCAAAAACTGCACATTGATCATTTAATGCCATACAGTTATGTCCACAAGTATATGCACAGTGATACTTTTAGAATTTTGCCTCTGTACCAACATAGTGGTTTTCAAGTCAAACAATCAAGATGTGATTGAAGGGTAGGCTTTCAGCTTTAATTTGAAGGTTTACCAAAAGTATTGCATTAACTGTTTAGGAATTACAGCCATTTAATACACAGTACCCTATTTTCAGAGGGTCAGACTGGACAAAGTAATGTAATTTTGAATGTAAGGATTGTTTTTAATAACTGAATAAAACTCCATTGCAATCAAAGACTGGCTGAAGTTTAGAACCCATGGACTTCACCAAATGCTGTGTTTCCTCCCTTGAGATACTCTGCCAGGCATTTACTGCAGCTGTCTGCAGTTGCTGCTTGTTTGTGGGTCTCTCTGCCTTCAGTTATTACTGAAAAACATGCTCTGTTGGGTTGAGATTGGGTTTTTGACGTGGCCATTGAAAGATATACCATTGATATACCATGTAAAACTCTTGGGTTTCTTTTGCAGTATGCTTTGGGTCATTATCAATTTGCACTATGACATGCCGTCCCATCAGTTTTTCTGCATTTGGCTGAAACTGAGCAGAGAGTATAGCTGTCAACACTGTCAGCCATCATATCATCAATAAACACTAGTGACCCAGTGCCACTGGCAGCCATATATGCCCATGTCATGACACTGGCTCCACCATGTTTGACAGATGATGTGGTATGCTTCATATCTTGATCTGTTCCTTTCCTTTTCTATACTTTTCACTTCCCACCATTCTGGTACAAGTTAAAGTTGATCTTGGTTTCATCTGTCCAAAAGAATTTTTTTCAAGACCTGGGCAGGCTCTTTTAAACGTTGCACTGATTCCAATCTGACCTTCCTGTTCTTGAGTATAACTTCTGGTTTGCACCTTGCTGCAAACCCTCTGTATTTCTATTTTTGAAGGCATCTCTTGGTTATAGACAATGATGAGCAAGTGTTCTTGACTTGGTTAGATGTTGTGGCAGTTGTGGGGTTTTTCTTAACCAAGGAAAAACCCCGCTGTTCACTGTTCACTGTTCAGTGAACAGCTACCAAATATAAGTTCAGCACTTACAGCCAACTCCGCATCTTTTATCTGCTTATTTTTTCATGGAATAATGAGGAACCAGGCCTCATCTGGCCATGAAACCGCTTGTCAGTAAATTGTCCAATTAATTTTGAGCCTCTGAACATAGTATATATAAAAATGGCTGTAATAAAACAGCTAATGCAATAATTGTGTTAAACTCCTTAAATTAAAGCTGAAAGTTGGAACTTCAATAACATCTCAATCACCCCCCCCAAGTTAAAATTCACTGTGGTGGTGTATAGAGGCAAAATTATACTGTCATTGTCCAGATACTTATGGACCTAACTCTATATTATCCACCTGTTTTTTCATTTAGATGCTGCAAGTGGATACATACTTCATCTGATTGCTTCCTTTGGGTCTCTTGGGTTGCATGTTCAATCCCAAATAGGTGATTATATATATTTTTTTGCAACAATCTCTTCGGTTATTTTATTTGCTCTAAATGACATATGGGAAGTGGGGACTCCAGTGCCTTGCCACCTGGACACACCTTGGAATGATGATGGTCAACTGGGTATTTTAACATATTGCCCAACCCTGCTACGTACTGTGGCATAGCCCAACATCAATAAAACCTGACATCATTTTTGTCTTCACTGGACAAATCCTTTTTTTTTTTGGGCTGAGCAGAAAAGTAGATATGTAAGAGATTTCAAGCTTTTTATTCATAGCTTTGTACACTTAAGGCACTTTTAGATATTATCAAATGTGATGAGATGTTTTAAATGCGATGGGCTGTTTTGTGTTGATGGATTTTTTTTTTCTTTGGGATATATTATGTTCTTGTGTTTTGGTGACCTGATAGTCATTCAAAGCCTCTCCAGATAAAAGAGAGGCCATCTTCCAGGTGTTTTGAGTGCTCTACAGTAAGTAAGGGTGCTTTAAGTCCATTATGTAGTAACTGTTGTCCTATTATTTTGTGCCATCTATGAAAAAAGGAAAAAAAATGTTTTTTGCCCTCTCAATGGTAGCGATTCTGTATTACTTGAGGTAGGAACTGAATTATTTGAGGTTTTCCATGGCACTCATGCATTTGGTTTCATACACATGATTGCTTCTTTGATTCTTATACAGATTTTAATATGTTGTTTGCATTTTTTTTCTTTTTGTGAGTGTAAACCCATATTCCAAAATGAGATGTATCAACCAATCACTTTGGTTGACAATCATGTCAGTGTAACTCAGTTTTGAGACTTGGAGGCTACTGCTTATGCTAACACAATGATGGTTTACAGGTATGTGCACTGAATAAGTGGTACAGGTGCAATAAATGGCGACAGTCGTGCATGGTGGCCACATGTAAGAGCACTTTACATCCCTTTAAGCCAGTTGAAGTTGCATCTTAAATCTGTGCAAATAATGGATATTCATATCTCAGTTTTTCTTTTTTTTGCACCTGGTTCCAGATTGCTGCCCATTGCACACACTTTGAGAACCAGTGATCTAGCCTACTTGGATTATTTTGCCCAGTTCAACACAAACTCTTCTAACTGGCTTCAAGGTTCATCTGAAACTGTACCAGTCACCACCCATTTCCACCTATCAAAGCAATGGAGAAGGGCTCCACCTCAGCTGACCTTTGTCTGGCCAGTATGCTTGATGATTAATTTATGTAGTCTGAACAACAAGGTTTGATGTCTTAGCAAAAAATAGTCATACTTCTGTGATGTGGTAAAACAGGCTATGTTGATGAATTCCACAAATAGATGGTACTAATGAATCAAACAACTAAAATACCATTTGGCAAAGGTGCTAAAAGAGTAGAGTAATCAGGAGTAAAGAGGGTCAATGTGTGGCAAAGCTGCAATGTGAATTTGAGAAGGATTTTGATTGTTTAGCCCAGCCTAATAAGGGACTTCAACAGCAGAATTTCTGACCTTAGGACCTCAGTCTGAGATGTCAGCGAGCTTGGTGTTGGTAATGAGCTGGTATTGCTGAGTCTGTCTCTTACAACATGCACCTGCCTAGGTTAGAGGTAAAGTTCCGTTTTCCCGAATGTTTGTTGGAAGTACCGGATATCACTTCAAGTATAGAATAATTTGCTGCAGCACATGATTATACACTTGCTTGAGGGTACTCTGTAATGAATTTATACAGCAGCGATTCATATCACTGAGATACAGGATACACGATAATGAAAAAGGAAAGCAATACATCCAGTAAGTATAAAAAAAAAATAAAACATGCAGGAGTGGTGGAGAGAGAAATCAATCAACTCAGCCATTACAGTGGCATGCATAGCAGGTGGCAGTAAACAGTATAATGAGCCGCAGCATTATGATGAAAAGAACGAGAGCTTGTCAAATTAAAAAGGCTGCATTTTGGCCTTGATTGAACTTGATTGGTGTCTTGTTTAAATAGGTGATTATATGATAAGAAGTAACTGAAACCGTTCTGAGAGCAGTTGCAACTGTAGCGCTCTGTCAAAATAAATGCAGAGTTTTGTTTTTGTGAACTGAAATGTGTGTGGTATAAAATTCAAAGTCATGTAACATGAGTGCTTCTGGATATGCACAAGCATAAGATTTATACAGTCTCTAAAACTGGGAATGATGATGAAATCTCTCTGAGTTGGTGAAAAAATTGCTATTTTACCTTTTATTATTTTAGCTTTGCTGTAATTGTTTTGTGTTCAAATTCTCTCAATTTCTCTGGAGGGTGATTCGGTTTATTTAATAGCAGATTAACCAAATGGATTTAGTAAAAAGTTAATCCACATAGTTACATTTTTGGAAGGAAAAAAAAATCTCTCAAGTATTTGTCTGGCTAAAACATAACTAAAGTTTTTCCTAAAGTACTGTATAAAGAAATGTTAATATATAGAAATAAGTGTTACATTACAGTTAAGTTGTCTGACAGATTGAACTATAGTTTTGTATATTCTGTAAGGAAGTGTACCTAGCCATCACTGGCCAACAAAAAAGGCTGTGCATATCCGTTTCCTTGATGGCCTAATTAACTACTATAGTGGACACTAAATGAAATTCCAGGGCAGCCTTTCTTTGTCATTAGGAAGTGTGTTGGCGTTTGCTTTTATGGTATTTAAACATAAAGATGTTGCTAATATTGATAATGTGGGTGTCTTGCATTGTTTTCAAAGCTTCCATTGTGCAGTCTTTCCTGCAGATATTGGTACTGCTGGACAATGGCAAAATCAGGATTGAGATAGTTCTTATTAACAAAAGGCTCCCTTTCTATCTTTTTGTCTTGAGCTAAGCTAAACAGTGATTAAGCCTCAACTACCATAGCCTTACCATTTTTCTCTTGCCTTCTTCTTTGCTTACTTTGTCTCTGTGACACACTTTGTTCAGGAAAGCATGATGGTAAATTTTTATTATTGGATTGTTCTTGTATAAACAGTTGTTTTATTTTTGGTGACGAGATCATCCCCAGATGTTCCATGCAAATTCTAGAAGCACTGATTAGCTTTCATGGGAGACTGTGTAGGAGAAGTCTGTGCCACAGTTTTGTGGCTAGCACTTGTTCACCCAATTTTACCTTGTAGATGTGCTTAGGTGTTTCAGTAAGTCTTTAGTATGTAAGACTGACAAAGGTAGGTATTTGTATTGATCAAGCCTTTTAGCTAGAAAAACAATCTTTAGTTACAGTTAGACTTTTGATATTGTCTGTATAAACATCAAAGATTGCTATGTATATTAGGCAAAAGCCTCTGTAACAATATCTCTGCACATTGTTAATCTATCTCTTCGATTACAGTTTGGACTCTCTAAGGAATCATACTAATATTTGCAGGAGTCACTGACTAATCCTGAAATTGCTGAATGGAAATGTTAGCAGAGGTCTGATGGAGAGCTATAGCTCTATTAGTTGGATGAATATAATGTCCACATATCAAATGCTAAGATATAAACCCCAGGAATTATATGAAACATATCATCAAATCCATGTATTTAAACTAACACAGTTCTAAAAGGAAAAAAGAATAATTGATTCTGTGGTGGTTCTCGGTATCATGGCTTGAATAACTAATCTTTCTGTAAACAAAAGCTGTTAATTTAGTGTAAAACCTACTGAGGTCAGTTTATTCATATTCCTTGGCTTTTCTCACATCTCGCATATCCTCTTCTCTACTCTCTTTGTAAACATCTTGCACGCTGGCCACTCAAAGATAATTAGTCAAAGTGTGAAAAACACATTGTCAGTATAAAGATACAGACTATGTCAAATCCCATAATCTACAGGACACTAGCTAAATTTGTTGCGCTGGTAAATACATTTTGTTGGAAGCACTGGCAGCATTTTTTGTCAATCAGGCTTGATCTTGTCTTCATTACATGTGCTGAATGTGTGTCAAGGTCATAGTATGCCCTTGAGAATCCATTTCCTATATGGGGTAGGAATGTGGATAAGAGCTACCATCTCCTTTCTACTGGTTGAGTCACGTTATGTAATGAGCTTCTGATGCTCCCCATGGACTTGATGTCATTATGGAAATGAATTACCTGGATCCCCCTCCCCGCCTCTCTCTCTCATTTTTCAGCTTTGTGCATCTCTGAACAGGCCATTAGAAATGGATTATAGGACATTTTCCCATGAGAACACCCCTCCTGATGACCTCTTGCCATTTCTTTAGAACTGGACTACTATGTATCATTGAAGGTATAATCACTCCCACGACTCATGTCAATGATCTGTACTCACTGGGTGCTAGTGAGTAATACCTAGTTGGCAGAGAGAGTACAGACATTGTTTTGTTGTATAAAAATAGTATAAACATTCAGCAAATACACTCAGCATCTCTCATGCTGTCACCGTGTGTACTGTGATAACATTTACAACTATAAACTCTATAATTCCATAAGCTTAGCTATTGAAAACATTTATATTAATGTTTTCACTGGCTTTTTGTACTATATCCTTTTTACATGTGTGGATGCTTCTTCTAACATAAGGGAGAATAAAAATTGTGGTTCAGTGGTGTATTTTTCATCACTGGGGTGTTTACCTGCCAAACGGCTTCCTCAGGCTTGGGTGGTAATATGTTAGCAGTCCTGGTGCCATGACATTAACAGGGCAGCCACCACTATAATCCTCCTTAGCCCAATCCTGTGTGAGAAAAATAGTTTAATTATACTGCTCAGTATCATTTCATGCCACAGTACAAAAGAATGGCTTGATTTCAGCAAAATGTTAGTCAATGGTGCATAGCGAGCATGATATTTTGAAAAAGTTAATTAAGGCAACAGTGCTTCCCAACATTCCTGTGTAGTATGCTGAAAAAGCTATTACTATATTCTGTTTGCAAGCTGTCCATGTGCATAAGGCTCTTATTACAATGCTTTGATACTAAGCATTGTAGTGAGAAAACTTAAATACAGAATGATTCTTAGGCAGGATTTATTCTTCCATTTCTAAGCAGATTTTTTTAAACATTTTTCCTTTTCTTTACTCTTTCTTTACACAAACAAATGAGCACATAAAAACAAAGGAACACCAAACTGAAATCAAAACATGGCACAAAAAGGCATAATAACATCAGAGTTAGGGTGATAACGAATTTAATCTTTTCAAGCCCCAGGGAGGCCTAAAGTGTAAATGTTGCATTCTGTTCTTCCTGTGGCAAATATTGGACTCCCCGTATTGAATTATTTTGTGACAGAAAATTTGTAGCTAATTATCCAACACCCTGAACCTGTACAAAACAACTCATTTTTCAGCTTGCATGGGTGCCCACCTCCTAGGTTGTTCTTCAGTTAAAAAAGACTAAAGATGCCTAAATGGTAGCACATTTAAATTCCAGCTTAGAAAGGACAAGTAAATATAAACATAGAAATAAAAATGTAAGGGACCAGTCCATTCCAGACTTTATGTTGGTCAATATCCAGAATTCTGTGCATTTCACTGTTCCTTTACTATCCAGATACTTTATCACACACTGAGCATATTAAAACTTCTAGTGTACCATTCTCTGTTTAGCCCTCACCCATTTCTTCCTTCATGTTCTCAACAAAATCCTGTGCATCATCCAGCAAGTTTAAGGTCTTTCCAGTGCAATCCCTCAATGTATTCCCAGGCTCCACAGCTGCTGGTGAAGCGAATCATACTCCTCAGGTTGCTTGCGGGTTTCTGAGATTTTACGCAGATGTGGAAGTGGAATCTGGCCTAGGCAGCATAGATTACCATCAACTTGTCCCTGTGGTTGAGAAGCTTCATCATCCACATTCTCAGTGGGTCATTAGTATTTCTTGGCCCGAGCCAGTATGTCTGCTCAAAATAATTTTGCTGTCAACACCAAGCACCTCCAGCATCCAAATGTCCAAAAAAAGAGTATGGGTCTGAGGATATTTCAGCCCCCTCTCTAGGCACACCAGCCTCAGGTTGTAATGTAATGTACTCAGATTTATATAGTGCTTTTCTACTTTTACTGACCACTCAAAGCACTTTAGACTACAGTCACAAGTCACATTAAGCCATACATTCATACAGTGATTTATTCTATACACTTAAAGCAGTTTATCTACCTCACATCCATGGTCAATTTAGAGTCACCAATTAATCTAACATGTCTTTGGACCATGGGAGGAAGCTGGAGTGCCTGTAGGAAACCCATGCAGGCACTGGGAGAACATGCAAACTCCCGTAACAGGGTATCTGATATGTTGTTCATGTGTGAT
>VUQI01005153.1:8252-32934 GCA_015106735.1 Paratilapia polleni
TGAAAGGTCAAAAAAGAAAAAAAAAAAAAAAAAAATGCTATATCACCACCAGCCTATTTATGTCTAAGCCTGTGTGTTTCCCATCTATGAAAATATCTGCATTTATCCTCCACTTTTCTTTTTTTGCCATTCTTTATGCTAGATACTGTTACTACCCAGTGTGAGTCACTGCCAGATGAACTTAACCGTTTTACTGCACGTAAAGTCTACCTGCCTGTTATGTCTGTCACTATCTGTTTAAGCTGCACATTGACGAGTCACATGTGACACAGTGATGGGCAACTTTGGAAAAACAGACACTGTACCACTGACATGTCTGAATTGTAGCTCTGAATCAGAATTTCCGCACTTCACTCTGATGCTTTTTTCAAAGTTGCACTGTCACCTCAATGTCATTGCTGTTAGTGCTGGCTTATCTTTTACTGGGACACTTGGAACTGATGCCTTGGTAACAAAGTTGTCTCATCCTGTGCTTTGCTGCTACAGTGGTGAGTTCAGGTGTGTATACTACATATATCCAACACTCCATAATCAATAGTGTTTCATTTGAGTGATCTCATCTTGCACATTTGGGACTGTTTGACTAACAAATAACTTTCCTTTGTTGATGACTGTACTTCATAGATTAAATTTGATCACAGTTATATTTCATGTAGCCCACTGCCCTTTAAAGTGTTCTTACATCTTTTCCAACTGCAATTACTTTCTCGCCTATTTGCAGGTGGAGAAAAAATCATCTCCAGAGGGAACACCAATTTAAAGATCTGCAAAGGTCCTATTTCACAAGTCCAGGACCTAAGAGATACTTGTAATCATCATGATAAATTATAAAGTTAGTATACTCTATCCAAAATACGAATTTTTATTGTAAAGCTTAATATAATTACCTTCAGTGATGTCAGACCTTCTGAAATGGCAATAATTATCAAGTCAGTTGATAGTAACTGTTTAACTGTTCAGTGTTTTTTAAAGGAAAAATGCAAAACAATCACAAGCTCCATTTACCTAACAATTTGAAGACATCATCTTAGATTTTGGGACTTTGTGATAGGCATGTTCAATGTTTTCTTCTAGTTCATAGTCTAAACTACCGATTGGTGTCCAAAACAAAATAAAATAAAATAAACTTGTTTGAGCTTTATCGTTTTGTGACAGATCAGCATTTTCGTGCTGCATGTAGGCAGGATTATTAGATATCACAGTCATATTTACATTGTGGGTGCTGTTTTCTCCCTAATGTGTTGTATGTAAAATCCATTTTTAATATTTAAGGTTCCTTTGTCTCTTCTCAGTTTGAATTATAAAAGAGAACTTTAAATATTTTAATTCTGTGTTTTTCATGTGATTGCATGTATTCATTAAAATCATGAGCAAAGCTCTGTATCGCCAGTATTCTCCACCTCAACTATCTACATTATTCCTGTCTCTCATCCTTTATCTCCATCATTTCCTCTAACCTGCCACCAAACCAACAAGGTTTTTGAGTGTTCTTACAAAAACCAATTAAAAGGTCAAGGTCCTACCAAGTTGCATGCAACACCACCTACATAAACTGGCTTTGGAGTCTAGTGTAAGATGAATAGAACTGATGTTGATGATTTCTGGTCGATGCAAGACTTTGCTGCTTGCTGAGGCATGTTTGCACTCTTCACCTACTGTATGAGAGAGGATGAGTGTAATATGAAAAGATGAGGAGTGAAGACGATAAAAGAAGTTACCTAAATTATGGATGGGGCTGAAAATAGAAATGTGATTGAAAAATGAAATATGGGCAAGGATCTGCTCTGTCATCTGCACCAAATAGAAGATGAAGATTGAGAATGTCCTTCGAAACTTTTATTTGTGCGCTGTCATGAAACATGCTGGTTAAATTAACATAGTTCTTCTCTAAAACATTCATTATAACTTTAAAGACTGAAGAAAATGGTTGGGTAACAACCACAGGTATCACAAAGTTACCAAATAGATTTATTCCCTTTCTGCCAACAGAAAATGTAGAACATTTTATAAATAACGTTCAAATAACACAAAGGCCTGAGGGTTTTATCTTAATTCATTCTCCTCCTTAAACACAATCCAGCATTATTAGAATAAACTATGGAGAATTTACAAAGCATCCACCTCTGCAGATACTACACCAAAAGCAACATTTTTAAAACGAGCCACAGAAGAGAGATTTTCAGTATCAGTATGTGTGAAACTATATTAAGAATACCTGCACAATATATTTAAACTGAACACAATAGCTCTGCTCTAAATTCTGCTTTTCCAAACCTTATTCATATTCCACTCTAAGCCATAAACTTGAATTAAACATGGGTGGGTAAAAATATTAGGAACACCATTCATTATAATGCAGGTCTTTTATTGCCTCAATAATAAAAGGAAGTGGAATTGTAACTTTTGTAAGAATATCAACAATAAAAGACAATGTATCGCTTTGTAAAAGCAGAGTTTATGGCGGAGCTCTCATTGCAAGTTAATAAAATGCTGGGTAACTGTAAATGCTTTTCAGAGAGAACACAATTTCTAGGGTTATACAGTAGTTGTTCTGTGGGATAAATGACAAATTATGTTTGACAGGACATTTTGCTTTATTATTCTGCTACAAAACTGCACTACAGTAGTCCAGTAAATAATTATAGTTTAGTTCATCCACCTCTCTCACTTAATAAACACGCCTGCTGTTTCAGAGAATCATCAAAATAATTGTAGTGCTTTTTAATTTTATGTTCTGTGCTGTGTGGTTGAGCACCACCATATAAAGATTTAATTAGCTATTTAACATTTCAAGCATTTTCTCAGATTGAGCAACAGCCCTGTGCTCAAAACATTACACAGCTATTATAGCTGTTCGGTGGATCCAGCATCCAATCCTACTGAACACTAGGATGTGCATGGCTTTTCTGATTTCTGGTTGGACACAGCCACCACCACGGCAGGAAAAGTTAGCAATTAACTACTTAACAAAGCCAAACATCTTGTAAGGTTTAGCTCTAATCACAAGGGGGATTAATATGAGCACATCACTCCAGTCTTGGCTCCTGTCCACTTTAGAATTCATTTTTTTTACCAATTGTTTTTAAGGCTCTTAATGGGCATGCCCCAAATTATATTACCAACCTCATTCGTTTACATTCGGCCCCTTAGGTCTGATCTCCTGGCAAAGCTCTCTTACATATCCCAAGGTCACGCCACAAACAAAAAAGTGACACAGCCTTTGCAGTTTTGCTTTATAAATAAATTTTACTTACTTACTTACTTAGAGCCTACACCCTTACCCAGCATAGCAAAGCTCTGTACTGTAACTGCTTGAATCAAGTGTAAATCTAGCTTTACACACTAAAACACTTTAGCCATAAAAATTCTGTAAGATTATCATGTGTCAAAGTTGTGCATTTGTCAGTTTGTTTTTGAGTTCAGCTGCCCCACAGTCACTAAAATGAATTTAAGTAAACTTAACAAAGAAAACTATTCATGTGATGGGCAGGAGGTTTACTGACCTTGTACTCAGTAAATGCTGGAATAGAGCAGGCAGCAGTGACCCTAAATAAGAATGCAACAGTTGCCTCATATAAAAGCACACACCATTGGGAAAGGCTTTATTGTGCAATAATGCTTTGGTTTGTTGATCTTTTTATGAACTTAGACTAAAAACTCTTTACAAACCTCGGAGTTGTAAAATAAATGCAAAATATAAGAAGGGGTAAGTTTATAGGAGGTGGCTGTCAGGTTTGGGCAGGCAACAACAGTCATAAACACACAAGCCTGAATATGAGTGGTATTCTCACTTCCTCAGATACCAAATTTAACACTCTTACAGGGTGTCATAAACCACCATCCTGCCTCAGGAAATAACCACAACACACATCTCACTTTATCAAGCAAAGCAGACACATGGATGAACTGTCTCAGACATCATCTCATTCGTGGGCCCAAAATCAGGCATGCACATACACGAGGCTTGGAAGATGTGCTGTTCCCCTTTTCATTAGTCCACCGTGACTCTGAGCCAAACCGCCTCATTAAGAAAAATGATTTATTTATTTTTATTTTTTGAATACTTTTGTATTTCTGAGCACAAGTAACTGTTATGGTACTACTAACTAACTAACTAACTAAATAAATAAAATTTAAAAACTTAAAAATCAGTTACATTAGATTACATTTTAAAAAAATAAATTGTGAAGATTTTGTTGTTGTTGTTTTTTTAAGCAGAAAAGCTCACCAATAATCATTGACAGGTGTAAAATCTACATCAAAGTAAAAATTGCATCCTAAGTGTGACTGCAGTAAGGATTTATTTCTTGCTAGATCAGCACACACAGTAAATGTGCAGGCATTTAATGAGGACTTAGTGGTGTTCACCAGAGACATGACTAACAGTACTAAGTACATTCTTTGAATATGTGAATAATTGTGAAGTTGTCATCTCTGGATGGACAGTCTCACCCTGAGCTATTCCCTCCATCATGAGAACTGAATAATGTCTGTGAAGAACTATTATTACTGTCTCCCGAGGGAGGGAATTACAGATAAGCTGCAGTGGATTCTGATTTCAAGGGGTAGAAGGGAACAAAGCTGGTTAAAAATAGGGTGAAATTTTGAAATAGGGAAACAGAATGTGCCTATTAGATTAGGGAGTATCTTGCACTTTAAAATCAACACTCACAGATCATTAATCACTAATAATGGTGTCATTTCTGATGGCGATGACGTGTCCTCACTTTTCAAAATTTTGTTATAGTCCCTTGTACTTTTACAGTTTCAGTTTAATTTGCTCCCTTAGCATTTTAACAGCATTTCAGATGTGACAAGCTTACAGTGCTTTACCAGTTGCAATGGGTGTTTCTCTGACTTTATTTTTGTCCTTTGTTTTATGTCTCAAGCTACAGCAGCAAATTAATTATTTTTAAAAAATCTTAAAAAGTCCTGGAAATAAATTGGTTACTGTTTTAAAGTATCAAAGATGATTTTAAATATCTTTAACTTGTTTAAAATGCCTAAAACCAGCTTTACATAACATTTCTGATATACATATAAGAGAAATGTTTCAAAGTTTACCAATGTTTTGCAATGATATTTCTAAAGGGTATACATGTGAAACAGTAATGGAGCTGTCTGATACATTTATGTAACATCGGTTTTTGTTCCTGGTTCAGGCTCATATGAAGGCATAACATGTACTTACTCAATACAGAGAGGTCTCAGGCATGGCGCAACATGGTGAAATCAGTGTTTTCTCACCCTCAGCTGTCCGACACCACTGAAAACTGAAAGTGATGTGAGAAGTGTTTTCTATGGGCTTTACAGTTTTTTTTAAGCTCTTCACTTTATGGCTCATTCGCAGGCCAACCAGTAAAAGGACATGTCAAACCCAAGTTCTCACTTAAACTAACTGTTATTTTAACACCTACAATTTTTGTTAGTTACACCTGTTCAACTGCTCCTTAGCACAAATATCTAATCAGCCAATCACATGGCAGCAACTCAGTGCATTTAGGTCAAGATGACCTGCTGAAGTTCAAACCGGGCATCAGAATGGGTAAGAAAGGTGATCTAAGTGACTTTGAACATGGCATGGTTGTTGGTGCCTAATAAAATGTCTGGTAAGTGTATATAATCATCTAGTTGATTGTGAACTTTATTTCATGAACAACATTGTTGGAAATGAATTAAGATATTCTTTGTGCAATAAAAAAAGAACAGGGTTTTTAGTTCCCCTGAAAACTCATGCTTTCAGAGCCATTAAAAAAGTTTGGTACACACTCATGCTTCAGTGATTTCTATCAAATGACTCATCCTCTCATTGCCGCAGACGAAGAAGACGATTTCTTCTAAACACAAACTGGACAAATAGAACCATTATGTTTACTGCATTATGTAAACATAATGGTTGTATTTGTCCAGAAGTCAAAAATTTTGGAGGGGATTTTTTTTGCTCTCTCTGACTGGGTATGACCTTGCAAATAAAGTATTGAATACAAATCTCATGTCTAGAGATGCACCAACTGACCGGCGAGGGACCATATCCATCTGATTTTCAGCATATTGTTAATCTCTGTTGAATCTTTTCTGCTGTTTAAATTAGACTAATTTAGTCAAAGCAGTGATCTTATTCAATATCAGATCACATAACTATTTAATGTGTGTTATGTTTGAGCCATGAAAACAAGTACAGGGAGAAATGGGACCATAAAGATACTTAATATTGCAATAAAACAATCCAGCTGCTGCTACTGAGAGAGAAGCTACAGGAAATGTCAGTAAACAAGTCCATCAGCTCATGGATTACTGACTACCTGACAGACAGGCCACAGTATGTTAGACTGGGATGTTTCTGTCTGATTTGATGATGTGCAGCACAGGAGCTCCACACGGGACTGTTCCGTCTCCATTCCTGTTCACTTGTACACCTCAGACTTTCAGTACAACTCCAGGTTATGCCACTTACAGAAATACTTTGCAGCGGTTGGTTGTATTAGTGATGGGGAGGAGGAAGAGTACAGAGCACTAGTGGATGATTTTGTGGAGTGGTCTGGGGGAATCATCTTGTTCTGAATGTAAATAATTCAATTCAATTCAATTTTATTTATATAATGCCAAATCACAACAACAGTCACCTCAAGGCGCTTTATATTTTAGGGTAAAGACCCTACAAATTAGACAGAAAACCCCAACAGTCAGACGACCCCCTATGAGCAAGCACTTGGCAACAGTGGGAAGGAAAAACTCCCTTTTAACAGGAAGAAACCTCCAGCAGAACCAGGCTCAGGGAGGGGCAGCCATCTGTACACTGTACTGTGCTGTCGTATGCTGTCGTATGCTGGGGGAGCAGAATCAGAGCTGGTGATTTGGAAGGCCGTCTCTGTGATTTCTTTTTTTTTTTCATTTTTGGTCACTGAACAATCAGTTTTATTAATGTTATTTTTTATATATTTTATTACAGTGATCACTTGTCATGGTCCAGGGTCTTTTGACCCTGCGCTTTGAGTTCTAGTTTGGTTTACTTGTTATTTGTTCTAGTCATCTTGAGTTTTGCATTATAATTTTAGTTTTGCCACCTTTTGCAGTCTGGTTTCTTGTTATAATTATGGTATATATTTTCTGCTTAGTCTGTTCTTGGTTCTTTGGCATTTAGAGTTTTGTCTTCTAACTTATATCTTCTGTTTTGTTTTCCATCACTTTGTTCTCAGTTTTAGTTCTGCCTCTTTTCGTAATTTGTAGTTGCATTTTTGTTTATAGTTTATTCCATGAGTTTTGGTTTTCCTGCCCACCCCACAGCCTACTCGTGACAGAACACATTCTGTCACGAGTAGGCTGTGTGGCATGACAGCACTATTATTGCTGCTGTAACTGTCATTGCTTATATGACTACTATTAAGTTACTATTATCACTATTACTACTATTATTGCTATTTTACTGTTGCTGTTGTTATTATAATAATGATTATTCAGTTGCTGTGAGAAAAGAATTTCCCAAATGTGGGATGACTAAAATATTACTTATCTTATCTTATCTTATCTTATCTTATCTTAAAATATAACAGGACTTAAACTGCTAAAATATCATATTAACAGGATAAAATGTATGGATAGCAATTCCTGGGGCAGAAAAAAAGACAAAACTCACATCGAATGCCTTAATTTTGAAATCGTTTACACCAAACTGTAGTTTTTTTGTTATTTTCACGTTATAAAATAAATAATAAATTGTTAAGTTGTTTTGTGATACAGTAAGACAAAGTAGATTACAGAATTGCAAATGTACACAAAGTCACAAATATAAAAAAAAATGGTGTTCTTAGTATGAAGTATTGGAAATGAAGCAAAAACGTCCATAACTAATATTGAGTTTTTAAATTAAACTTTGCAATGAAACATTATAATGGACAAACCTAATGGGTAGAATGATAAATAACTATTCTGCTGAAAGGCAATAAGCAATCATTTTAAATTTGTATCCAGCCGTACTCTGTAAACAATGAATATCCTTGTTAAAGGAGAAGGTAATAAAATACCTGGTGGTTACTAAGCACTTTGTGACCATTTAGACACACAGGTGGCTTGTTTGCATCTGTTTCTAAGGATCTGTTTGATTTTCATGAAATACAAGCTATGTGATATAATGTTTGACAAACTTTGCATAATCAATATATGCCCTTTTTACAGCAGACAGTTTGACTTTTCATATTAGGAAAAGCACAGTGCAGCTGAAACCAAAGAAGGCAAATAAAAAGAGTTTTTATTGCTTTTTGAAAAAAAATGCAAAATGTTTTCCAATTCTCTCCTGTATATGGGATTTTAGCGCTAAGAAATTCAGGGCCTCATTTGTTGTATTTTCCTTTTCATATTGCACCAAATGTTGTCAGTGGTTGACAGGTCCAGACTGCAGGCAGATCAATTCAGCACCACAGCCTGTATATAAAAGATGGACACAGCCACCATGACGTCTCTCTTGTTTTTTTGTTTTTTTTGTTTGTTTTTTTGGACTCAAGCCTCGACATTATCATATTGGCTGCTACCAAGTTAGTTTTTTGAAACCAGAAGTTACGATATTTGGTGGAGAGGTTGGATTGCTAAGTCAGAAAGCTTGGTTAGCAAGCTGCATCCACAAACCATATGGGTGCTGCTAATTAGCACCAATATGCTAATTAGTGCTTACAAACTGACTAATATAATACTTCAGGAAAATGGTCACCTTCATGGACAAAAGATATGTCATCCCCTCATGCAATAATTTTTCCAAAGTGGCAATACCTGAAATAGAGAGGGATCTCACAGCTGTCGAGTACTTTGCTTGAAGTTTGATTCACACCCATCATGCAGGTACAGTGAATGAAGTGAAGGACTTCATAATTTGCTTTTGGGAGACGCATTTAGGTCAGGTGAATAAACACCTTATTTGTCTGCAAGAAGTTTTAAATGTAAAAGTGAAAACAGTGCCCTGTTGATTTAATTTTGTGTTAAGTTTTTAAAAAATGTATATTTTATTTTTTTTCTAAGAAATGCAGTGAATTTTATGTGAATAAGGAGGACCAATTTTATTTTGTTCCAAAGATTCGTACATTAACAGGAATGTAGCATAACATGGATGCTAAAGCAGTGTTATGTTTACGTGATATGGCAAAAAAAAAAACCAAAAGAAAAAACAAACAAAAAGAGTCAAAAAACATTTTTCTTTTCATTTTTTTTTTTTGTACCAGGTTGTAAATATGCTTTAAAGTTGGTCATTTTAACATGGGAGTCTAAGGAAATTTACTCACTTTTCGAAGCAAGTGGCCACTAGTGCATTTTTTTTATTTTTCAGCCCTGGAGGCTGCTGTTTGTCAGCACCCAGACTCTTGCTATGGAGTCAGGAATATATGCTGAATGTAGTTTGGCATTGTCTTGATGAAATAAGCAAGGCCTTCCCTGAAGAAGTGTGTACAGAGATTTCTACAGATTCCATGAATCTTTTAATGCTACAATAGTACTGCAGGTAGAGTAGTGAACCCCTCCCCTCTCCTGGATGCTCCTTTTAGACCCAGTTGAATTACCAATTGCCAATTCACTGAATTAGCTGTGAGATGTTCCTCCGGGTATTTTTTCAACATTTATTATTGGTATTATGTTATGTGGGTATTATGTTTTTATTTAGACTGTATGATTTACAGATCTTTCCAACATTTTTGGAAACAGAGTTGGAGTAAGAAGGAAAATTGCTGCCTTCAAATGCAACTGCTGACCTTGTGATAATGACATGGGCAAATGAGCTTTCACAAAATGTCCACTTCTGAGGTTGTCAATACCAAGAAAGGGGATGTTCATATGAACTCTTCTCTTGGCATTAAGTCCCTTTCGAAGGCGCTCACAGACAAATCAAAAGCATGATCAAGTCAAACAAAAACAGCTGAAACTGTTAAGAAGGGAAGTGAGAATGCGGTAATGAGTGGGAGGACGTATTTCCTGTTTGCATATACGTGTGACTGTGTGCACATACAGGATGGAAATGCAGAAGGAGTTAGGGAGATGGTGCTTTCAAGATCCAGAATTTATTCATTGTAAACTGTCGTTGCTCTGTCGTCACCTATTAAATTGGAATTCTTTTGCTGTTTCCCTTTGAGGGCGATTAATGTGAATGTAAGAGCAGAGCTGAAGTGTAATCCTGTGGATGTCCACAGGTTTAAAATATTGAATTAAGCTTTCTGGGAAAAATGCCAGCTCAATCCTCTAAGAAGCTGTGCAGCATGTTGACACGATGATATCTAATTTATCTCCAAATATACAGTGTGGGCACTTGTGTGGGCTAATTAATAATACAGAATGTGTTTCAGAATGACTAATAGACAGATGAGCCCTGAAATGGCCTCTTTTCTGTGCTGTACCTAACGGTATATGCATAGTACCCTGTCTTGGATATAGTAACTTTTCGCCTTTGTGATAGTTCATGATATAATTTTATGTTTTTTCAGAGTATTATTTACAGACAATATAATTTCCGAAGCAACAAACACTCCTTTCAGTTTCCCGAGGAGCGAACTCCAGATGTAACCTACCTAATAAAAGCAATTTCACTTCTCTGGCTGCCTTCTCTCCGTCCTCTCGGAGGTTTTTGTCAATCATCTTTGACCTCTCCGCAGCAGCTTTATCCTCGGCGCTCACCGTACAACCCATGGATCCAAACGCAGGGGCGCACCGACCGCTTGCGCAAAAAGATTTCTGAGTGCTGATGGTTTCAGCGCGTCGGCCGATGCCAAGAATAACGATGGAGCAGTTTCTGCTTCCAGCACTGCCTTCTAGAGAAAACAGCCTAGCCCAGAGTTTTTATCCACCTGCAAAAAGTCAGTGGTCCCGCTCTTCTGGTCAACTAGAAGCTCAAAAGGGAAGCAGGTGCACTCAGATCGTCTGCTCTCTTTTTTAAACTAAATCTCAGCTTGTTGTATGTGGTCCATGCCGAATCTCTCAAATCCCTATGTCTTGCATCCATCCACAGACTGAGATGCCTGTGCTCGCTGCTCCACGGCAGACTGCCTCACTTGTGTTGGCCTGGTAAGCAGCACGTCCCTCTGTGGCGAGACTGGTGCAGTCTCTTTCTGTGCTTATTTAGGCTCGCGCGAAAACCTCAGATAATTGTGTGACAATTGTAAGTAGTCAGCCAGTCGCACCGACGTCACTCGAGCAACTTGTCGCGATAGTCCAGTTCGATCAGGTGAGCTCTCCACTGTAGCTTGTGTGAAACCAATTATAGTGCAAGCCAGTGAGGCGTGATTTTAGGAGTGTGATGTGCAGACCGCAGTAGGCGCTGTGCCAGCTTCATTCCTCTGCATTTCCCGCGGATGCAGACTCTGACATGACAAATACAGTGCTGGACAGCAGTCTGACCTGTTCTCACGGACTGACTGCAGTATGCAGGAGCCGTTCTCCTGCTATGGATGCACGATATGCTGTTAAAATGGCTAATGAGTCATTGCGTCACATGTTTATGAAATACCTTGGCACCTAATGAGGCCGTTATAGAATAGCTGGTGTACAGCGCCATCCAAGGGATATACATAGCGATATCGTTCATCTATTAGTTAAACACAAAGACATTATAATAAATAAACTGTATAGAAATTTACAGGAAATTGAACGCAGTCTGTTTTACAAAACAATACACAAAAGAGTCATATTATACTTAAGCTTAACAAAAAAAAAAAAAATGCATTTAAAACGGGCGGTTACGCGATAAACTAAAAACAAAATCAAATAGGATGAAAGATTAAAATTATCACTTCTATCACCATTATCTTAATTACTGTAATCTTCTAAGAATGAAAGACATGGTTACTTTTATGGACAATGCAGTTTACGAGGCAAAAACTACCATGTGAGACAAACTGTTTATGTTTATAAACTGTTTCAGATAACATCCCCCTCAGCATAAGATGAAAGGAAATTAACCATTTAAAAAATATATATATTAAAATCTTGAGCTACACTGGCTCACAGTGGTCTTGCTGCAGTCACATTACTAGTCTTGCCTTTTTCCCCTTTGTAAAAAATAAATTATTGCTGAGTTCTAATGTAACCTACCATTTAAGTGAAGCACCCTCACTGCTGCTGTGATTTTTTCCGTCTGAGTCATTACAAGTGGTATTGTTAGATTTGTTTCCATATTAGTACTTAACTGTAGACTGTAAACTGTGAACTTTAGACTGAACTATCAGAGATGCACAGTCATGTGTAGGTTGTGACCATGAGCAAATCTAAATAACAGTGTTGACATGTTACAGTAAAAAAACAGCAGTATGTTGACATAACAAGGTCAGCAGTGACGGATCAAGAGGAGCAACAATTTTTGTTTGTTTTGTTTTGTTTTGTTTTTGTAAACATAGCTCAGCCTTCAGAGACATGATAAGAACACTGACCAGTTAAAATGATAAGCTTCTCTTTAAAACTCAACACACACACACACACACACACACACACACACACACAAACAAACAACAACAACAAAAAAGGTGTTCAGAGATCAAGATTACCACGTTGGTGAGATGTACAGTCACGTGCAAAAGTCTTGAGCCACCCCTCATTTTTTTATATTTTGCTTCCAAGGAGCCAGACGTTCTTGTATTTTTATTTATTTATTTTTTTTTATAATAAGTGGTCTGGAGCAATAGTTCTCCAGGCTTTCTGAATGTCTTTTAAAGTTTTTTTTTTTTGGACATTGGTTGGTTTTCCACTCATTTTTCAGTCCAGTCCATGTACCTGACCATTTTCTGAGGAATTCCTTTTTTTTGTTTGTTTTGTTAAGCCACTTAATACTGACCTATAAATCATTCAAGCATAAAAGAAGGAGGACAAAAGAAGGGGCAGACCTAAAGAAAAAAAAAACATCTACAGCTAATGAACAGTATCTGAAAGTCATGTCCTTAAGAAATAGGAAAAAATCCAGCAAAGACCTGACACAGAACCTGAGAGAGATGCATCTGGTCCTTAAGTTGATCCATCTACTGTTCATCATTAATGGTCTCAATGGGTGGCTGTCAAGAAGCCATTCTTAAAGAAGGGAAACAGGGAGAAAAGGCTGAGGTATGCCAAATTACAAAAGAACTGGACTGACAATCAGTGCCAACAGGTCTTATGGACTGATGAATCCAAATTTGAAATTTTTGGTTCAAATCCTCGTCAGTATATACAGAGGAGGTCAGCAGAGAGGTACTACAGTGTCTACAGTCATCTGTCAATCACGGTGGAGACTCTGTCATGGTTTGGGGCTGCATTTCAGCCGGTGGTGTTGGAGATCTTGTCAAAATTGATGGAAGTAGAGAAGTACGGTCATATTTTGATCCACCATGCAATACCATCTGTAAAGAGTCTGATTGGCAGCGGCTTCATTTTTCAGCATGACACACTGCCAGTGCAGTAAAATCATACCTGGATAGAAAAACACACAATGGAGCACTATCAGTCATGGATTGGTCTCCCCAGAGCCCGGACCTCAACATTATTAAAGCAGTGTGGGATCATCTTGACAGAGAACAGAACAAAAGGCAGCCAACATCCAAAGAAGAGCTTTGAATGTCTTTCAAGAAGCCTGGAGAACTATTCCTGAAGACTACTTAAAGAAATTACAAGACAGCTTATCTAAGAGAATTCAGGCTTTGTTGAAGAATAAAGGTGGTCACACCCAATATTGACTTCTGAGCTCATTAGAATTGTACAATCTCTGTTTTTGCCTTATATACTGTATTTCCATGTATGTTTGCACACGTTTCAGTAAATCGCTGCACCTATTTCCCATTTTCCTTGCAAAATATAAAGAAATGAGGGGTGGCTCAACATTTTTGTACAGTACTGTATTAATGTCTCTTGAATGTTTAAGTTCACAGTATTGTCTACAAATTAAGAGCAGTACACAGAAAAGAAAAAACAGAAAAATGTACTGCATAAATAACAATTTGTTTGAGTCATGGGGTAAATAATGACAACAGAGACAATCTAAAAACATCTACAATTATTTTATTGCCAAACTAAAATCGTCCAAGCTATTTACACTTTACAAGCTACTGTAAATATGCAACACAAATATAAAAGGCATACATTTATATACATTATTTATATAAAGCCACCAAAATCCATAGACATTTTTATCTACTTATAGCCATGTTACAATTAACTTCTTGAACTACAGTTCTAATAAAATATCACACAGATTTGCTTACATACGTGACAGATTAACATCTGATATCATGTGGTGGCACCTGTTTAAAAGCTAAAGCAATTTGAAGCAGTAGGTAGTCAGTTGTTATTTTGGCAAGATCCCTTAAAGTGAAGAAACACTTTGGTTGCTAAACTTGACAAGACTAAACCTTCATTGACTGCACAACAACCAACAACCACAGCAAATAAATCTGGAAAAGCAAGGACGAAAGATACTGAATATTTGTCCTGCTCATAATTAGTCTGTAAAAGCAACTTCATCTGGAGTCAGAACTGCTAAACAACAGAAAATAGAGGAACATATAAATAAATTGAGAAAAGTGAGAATTTACTCTTGACTTTTCTAAAGCCTGAGAGTTGTGATACAATATAAAAGCATCTTTGGGTACAAGCAGCAAGTATTTGTTATAAGATTTTCTCATTTTTGTCCATGAGAAAACTTTGCATTGGTTTAAAAGTTGTGAATTTGTGATTTATATTCCTAAGTACATAATATAATATACTGTAGTCTGTTAAAGTGGGCTCATATGTAGTTTGTTGTAGCTTTTATAGGTTTCAATATCACTTTGAGCAAGTAAAAATTTTGGAAGCATTCCTCAACATACAGAAAGTGAATTCTTTTTTTTTTAAAGTGTCTTCACTGACTGAGAATAATGACAGTAATGTCTGATACATTATTTCCTGTCAGATTTTTTAAGAACGGCTTCATAACTTATAATACAGGACTGATTAGTACACTTCACTATAAGATGCCAAATGTACAGTTATTACTTAACATCTATATGTGACAGTGCTGGAAGGCAAATCTCTGTTCACTATACCAAATACAGAACAGGCTTAACATCATGCAATTCATTAACCTCAGGTTAATGGTCAACAAGACTGATCAAAATACTACAAACCAGTGAAGCAATGACAATGTGACTGGATCACAAAAGCAACACATCATCAAATCCATTAATTTTAATCTTTCAGACTACCAGCAGGCTGACCTTTAAAAAAAAAAAAAAAAAAGCCTTGCTTAGGCACCCACAGTTTTATTATTTAAAATGGAATCACTTACAACTACAAACTACATTTTCTTAATTTTTACCTTGCAGTATCTAGCCATGCACAAAGTTTTGGTTTTATTTGTTTATGTTTTGAGATATGTACATTGTTCACAGGTCCACAGACTTTTGTCCATAAAATGCCTTTTAAAACCTGGGTAGAACCAAACTGTTTACATGGCTATTTGTCCATTTATTTATGTATTTGGAATTTGGACAAGCAATCATTTAAATTTTCACCACAAGTGATTAACAGTAAGGGAACAGTTGAACATTCTGGAGAGATAGACATATTCACTTTGATGCTAGTGAAAATTAAATGAGGAGATCAATACCACTCTTATGTCTTACGGTAAATATAAATGTAGAGCTATCTACCGGTTAGCTTAGCTTAGCAAAAAGACTGGAAACTGGATATAACATGTTAATTACTGGGCTTTAAATGTTCATGTAGGTGTTCTTTTTATCTTTTGGATATACCATCCTAGGTGTTTCCCCCCTTTCTCAGTCTCTATGCTAAGTTCTACGCTAGCAGCTTTACATTTAATGTACAGACATGAAGGGAAACAGCCACACATAAAATGTGTAGCATTTGTGTTGAGCAGGCGTGAAAAGAGTGGCATCTAGTGTTTTATTATGACCCAATGTAAACGTCATACAACTTCAGTAACTTGCTGTGATGTGATATTTAGAGTAAAAGTTTTTATTCCTCAAACCCTTAAGGAAGGAATAAAGAATGAAAAAGGTAAATAAACTACAAACTGTTATGGTAAACCAGGACTGCACTTGGTTTATATTCAAGGTCACGGTTTGGTATATATATACACTAAAAAGCTTTATGAAGGCATTCCTTAATCAAACTCCTTGCATTTTAACAAACAAGTAAAATACTGTCAGTCTGTAACACCTTTGTGATGTAGTTATTAACTTCATTGTATACAATATAGCTAAATATATTCCATTTGAAATTAAAAACACATTTCTGGTAGTTAGCTAAATAAATATAAACTTTTGTCTTTACCGTATGGTTGTGTGCTTTTTCAATGGTAAAAGGCACCAGAGTTTTTGAAGAAACTTTGCTGATTTATGCAACAAAAGCTTGCAGACACATGACACCTAAATGTCACCCGTGCTCTAAAGCTTTAAAACACCTCACTATATAAAATTACATAATGATGAACAGTTCAGATTACTGCTGGTGCAGGATGAGATCATCTGTCTTCTTTTGTGCGTTTCATAGAAAATAACTAATATTATGTAAAAGGTAAGTTTAAAGCTATTTTCCTGTATCTAATTTATACAGTATTGTAATGTCTTCTTGTCTCGGTAAAAGACAATCATACTTTCTTTGTCTGTACAGTACCAGCTGCAGTTGTTATTGTGTAAATAAAGAGGAAGCAACAGGAAAGGACAATTTCACCATTATTCTTCGACTTAACGCACTAGCACATGGTAACAAAAAAACACCCTGTTCATTCCTAATTATTCAAATAAACTCTATTACTTTTACTTTGTGTTAACTTAAAGAATAAAATGTTGATATGAATGGATTTTGTTCAGATATATATTAAATTACAGTCAAAAGGTTAATCTGATTTCCGAGAGTGATTCCTTCCTAATCCAATACTATACTGGGTATTGTGTACATATAGAAACTCTGGAGCTGTTCTGAGCAGCCCTGTAGTGTGTTCCCGCTTGGGTGATAGTATTCTCTGAACACTGACCATTTTACAGTATGTACCCTTTCCTGAAACCACACACAATGAAGCAGCATCTAGTGTCCTCCAGCAGCAAGGCCGCCTCCTGTTGTCCAATCGATTAATATGAAACTCAGACTCATTACCATGAAGGAGAAACCCAAAGCAGCGAAACAGGCAGCCTAAGAATGAGGGAGAAACAAACCAGACTCAATTATCAAGAACTCCAGTAAACAAAGTTGAAAAAGGCTGTATCATCTTATTAGTGTAATGAATGGCTCAAGACTGCATGGCAAATATTTTAATGCCTCACCAGTATCTTAGGAAGAGAGCTCATGGGTTCATCTTCTTTGGGAACAATGCGAATGTAGAAGACGGCAGGGAAGATGAAAATGAGGCAAGGAGCTGACGTGGCGCCTGAAGAACAAAAAAGCATACAACACTGTAATGAAAGTTTGATGAAACATACACAAGACTCATCATTTTATATATATATATATATATATATATATATATATTTGATGATTTTCTGTTTTCTATTTTCTTAATTGTTTTTCAAAAGGTGCAGATCAGTTTTTAACATATTTTCACACATCATCATCAATCACAAAGTTAAATATCTGCTGAAGTGGATTTATAGGATAAAAACAATTACAATAGAGGAAGGTTATAATATACCATATGGACAAAAGTACTGGGCCACACCTCCTAATTACTGAATGCAGGTGTTTTCAGTCCCATTGTCACAGACATATAAAATAAGCCACTTAGTCATGTAGTCTGTCTCTTACAAATATATTTGTGAAAGAATGGGTCATTCTAAAGAGCTCAATGGAGCTTCATGGCATGGGTTTCCATGGTCGAGCAACTGCATGCAAGCCTTACATCACCAAGCACAATGCCAAGTGTCGCTTGGAGTGGTGCAAAGCACGCCACCACTGGGCTCTGGAGAAGTGGAAATTTGTTCCTTTTAGTGACAAATCACGCTTCTCTATCTGGCAGTCTGATGGATCTGTCAGGAAAATGTTAGCTGCCTGACTGCATTGTGCAACAAACTGTAAAGTTTGGTGGAGGAGGGATAATGCTGTGGGGCTGTTTTTCTGGAGTTGGTCTGGGCCTCTTTGTTCCAGTCAAGAGAAATCTTAATGCTTCAGCTTACAAAGACATTTTGGACATTTCTCTGTTTTCAACTTTGTGGGAACAGTTTGGGAAAGGACCTGTTCCATTCCAGCATGACTGCGCCCCAGTGTACAAAGAAAGGTCCATGAAGGCATAGCTCATCGAGTTTAGTGTGGAAGAACTTTACTGGCCCGCAGAGAGCCCTGACGTCAACCCCACTGGACACCTTTGGGATGAGCTAGAACGGATATTGTGAGCCAGGCCCTCTCGTTCAACATCAGCATCTGATTTCACAAATGCTCTTCTGGATGAATGCGCAAAAATTCCCATAGACACACTCGAAAATCTTATAGAAAGCCTTCCCATTACAGTGGAAGCCGTTATAGCTGCAAGGGGGATATGATACCAACTCCATATTAATGCATATGGGTTTAGAATGGGATGCCATAAAAGCTCCTGTAGGTGTAATGTGTAGGTGGTTCAATATGTTTGTCCATATAGTGTATCTATGGCTCAATTATGGAGATATCATTATCGAATACATAATTTCTTTTTTTCTTTTTCTTTTTTTATTTACCTGAGACTCAAGGATTTGGATCCCTAGGACAGGTATGATGAGGCTTTTGTTTAAGACTGATTTTATTTTTAACAAATGCTCAGTAATAATCTATATAACTTTTGCAGTGATCATTATGAGATTAAAACGCATCTAAAGCATACTAGAGATGACATTTTTCAGTTCCTTATGAATGCAAAGGTTTTTTGTTACGAGCACACCTCAAATAAGTAGTCTGGTGATTGAATGTGTGGGAGAAAAATGGTAGAAAACACAAAGAGCTCTCTTGTGCATTCTCCTGTGAGTGCATAAATAAGTGTTTCTCCAAACTTGATTTGTAATTTATATTTTCATTCAGGTTTTTGTATTATTTATATAACATAAACAAAAGCCCAATCGCAATCCCTACTTTGGCACTATCAGTTGGCTCTCTGTTTTGCACACTTGCACATGGGAAAGTGGTCATCTAGCCCATGAAACAACAATGTCTGAAAACAGCTTCATGTACTGCATCCTCTATTTTTTTTTTTCTGCTTCTGTGCATAGATGCAACAACAGCTGAGTTCTGTATGTACTCCCACCCATGTACTTAGAAGCATTTACATGTTCACTGAAGCACAAGCCATTGCTTTGAGGATGTACCTGGTGGTCCCTAAAGTTAATGTTTTCTACTTTTACCCCTAACCTATGAAACATGACCCCCAGTCTGACAACAAACTGTGACAAAAATATTGACTCAAGCTTTCAGTGTGTCCATGACACTGGTCACGTTTTTCTTTTACGTTTTACTTTTAATATTTGTTTGCGTATGTGTGTGTGTGTGTGTGTGTGTGTGTGTGTGTGTGTGTGTGTGTCTGTTTGTGTGAGTATTTGTGTATACAAATGGTGACTGAATAAGTAACCTATAAAATCCAACCTACATTCACAGAAATCCAGACAGGTGAAAAACAGACATTTTGGAAACCTGAAATATATATATAGTTTTTATATTTTTAAGTAGTAAGTTTGTTTTCTTTTTTTCTTTTTTGTTTTGTTTTTCTACAGCTCTCACATGTGTCAGGGTTTGATTTTCTTGGATAGCCCTCCTTGTTTAAACATTAGCAGGAAGAGCTGGTAACCTAAATGGCCCACGGTGATATCTATATTAGTCCCCTCTGTGACTCTTGCAGATTTAGGTATTACAGCCTCTTCTCGAGTATCTGAGACCAAAAGGTTACAATGACAAAAACATTATTTTTTTGATACTATTCCAGTTTTATCGTTCAGAACTCCACGCACCAATGATGCCGAAGATGCCCAGAATGTTAGGAGCAAATATCACCAGCATGTTGATTAAGGTGAGAAGAATGAGAGCGATGGCAATGTGACGTAACCAGTTGAAAGATTTGGTGGGGAACAACATCTGCTGGATGGCTCTACGCACCTGCGGACAGAAAGGTTACTTTAGAAACAGTACAGCATTATAATATTAGTTTAGTAGTTAAGAGAAAACTTGAATAAAAGGCCTAACTTACAGGGAACAGCACAATAGGCACAGTCAGTGTTACAGCAGTGAGGACAGCCACTCGCACACACAGGATCAAAGTGTCATATGGATCAATCCGGTTGTATGTGTGCAGTAGTTCAGCCTCCACATTGTCTGCAGGAATATAAACAGAAAATAGTTTCGTTACACATGAGTTCATCACTCAGTAATGCATGTTTTAACACACTATGACAAACAGTCACCACAAGAGGGAGCTTGAGTTCCTTGTAATGCAGTACAAGCAAATACTGTAAAATATTATATAATTTAAAAAAAAAAATTTTTTTTAATTCTTTATAAACAAACATCAAAACAACCTCTGATCAGAAAATGTATCTACAAAGAATCAGTTGGACTTTTTTTCCATGGAAATAGTCACTGTGTTTTCATAGAAATCACATTAGATCATTACATAATTTCTGGATGATGGCACTCATTAACTTAAGTCACAAATAAGAGCCTAAATTATTTTTCATTTTTCTGACATACACTAACAACAGTGGAAGTTGTTTCTTTGTGGAGAAAATAATAAAATGCTTTTGCAACATTTGTAAAGTGCCTTTAACAATTTTCTTTCTTATATCTGAGTTGCATCTCTTTTCAAAGAAGTCATCTCCCTCTTCTATTACCTCCCAGCCAAAGCAACATTCCTTTTGCCTTACTTTGATGATAACAAATATGTAGCATTGCTCTGGACATAGACATTTGTATTCATCCACTAGTGTTGAAACATAAACTGTAAAAGAAGTGCCAGGAACAAGTGCCCTCACCATAAAAGGTCAGGTAGCCAAAGAGGGCTGCCAGAAAGTACATGCTGTACATGACAAAGATGGAGATGTTGGACACCTTCTGCATCTTCTTCTTTGATGGACTAAAATCAGAGAGTGGAAATTAATGCCACGTTTTGCACTGACATGTTGTCAAACATTGCAGGTTACAGACGGGTGACTCACTTTCGTAGCTCAGTGTAGATGGGCAGGACCTCGGGGTGACAAACAAAAGCGAAAGCCAAGATTGGGATGGTGTATGCTGTCTGTGAAGAGACACATAAACACAACTTTCTATTATTAGCAATGCTGCTGAGCTTCCCAAAAAAGTGTGCGAACTAGCAAGCACATCTACACACCTCAGCATCTGTGGCCTCAGCATTCAAAAATGATACAGATCCAGAAATGCAAACAGCTCTTCACATCAGCCGCCTACCTGTGAGTTGACGGTGAACATGCGTGGGGTGCAGTGGGAGTCGTCATCGTCATGAACTACACCGTTGTTGTACTCATGGATGTGGCTTGAAATGTTCAAGCTGAGGTGGGAAGCGGTACCGTTGACTGAAAACTCCTCAAAGGGGCAAGGAATCTGAAATTTCTTAAAGATTACCTGTAAAGAGATGTGAAAGAAGGAAAGAAAAATGGGGATATAATAAAAAAATTTAAAAAGAAGCAACACAAGGATAAGGGAATATGTCAGAGTCAGTAAACAACAGCCTCCAACCATCAACAACTACTTAGAAAAGGCATTGCAATCTGCATTAGGGTCACTCAGTCTCTTAAGTACATAGATTTTACTTTGAACCTTTGATGTCTTTAAGTAGCTCTTATATTAGCCTTATCAAACAAAGACACATTCCACTGAAAATAGAGACACGGGTGGGAAAGTTAGTAACATAAAGTGTGTGCCAGGAAGACATGCCAGAATAAAAGAGGCTACGTGTGAACAGTAACTGCAATGATGTGCCACTGTGTGTGTTGGACCAACTTACTGCAGTGAGAAAGAACACCATGCAGCTGAGAGAAAATCCACTGGTGTAGCCAAGGTAACCTGAAAATAAAGACGAGACAGTTTATAACTGCTCCTCAGACAAGATTTATGTGTTATTTGGGACTACTATTGAGTGCATTAGCTTCCAAAAACAGTCCACAAAGTTTCTAGACTCAAAGAGATTTCCCACTTCTTGTTATCAATGAAGCTACTGCAAAAAACATAAAATCTGGAAAATGTGCAGAGTGACCTCACAGCACTGTAAGAGCAGAAACAACATGTTTATACTGTGTATTAATGAACAGATTATGCCGGAACTGACAGTGTGATTATGTCAGGAAAAATGATGTCTAATTGAGCACCCGCTGGTTCCACTGTGAGGGGTGGGATAAGGACGCACTAATTGCTTGACTTTGGTGTACATACCTTCCCCATCAAAATCATTATGTAAACTGGCTTAATGTCAAATAATCTTAATTAGTAACCCCTAAGTATAGAAAATGTTCCTAGAAGACAAACTGGCAAATAAATACAGTACATTCAGATAAATGTACTGTACGAAAACAACCCCCAAAAAATGAAGATACTCTGGAATACAGTGAAAAACAGCAAACCTACTTTAATGAAATATTCCAGAGAGCAACTGAAATAAAAGGACATTTGCCCAACTATTCTCAAGATCAATTTCAAAACAGAAAAACACTTATTCAAGCTAAAAATAAAAACACTTTAGTTTGAAATAGCAAGTCAAACTGATGCAAATTTAAAGCAAAACAATATACATACAATGCTGTACAAAAGTCTTGAACCACCACTCATTTCTTAATGCTAGGAAAATGATTATTACTAACTTAAATTTGGTTTTCCTTTTTAATTTTCAGGAATTCAAATCCTTTATTGCTTATATTAGAGAGTTAAGGGAGCTGGGGGCGTATGTATGGTCCTAAAAGTCCAGATGGACTCATAGACCAGTGAATTTGAATTTTTATCACCTTCCTGCTTGTCTTTGGTCATTGTGTCTGCAGAGTAACCCACCAAGAACGTACACCAACCCGTATGCAATTGGCCACTCGCTGTAGCATTTCGTCAACAATAAGGTTAAAGTTTCCTGAGTAGCCTCTTTCAAATGAGGATGCTGTGTTTTTAACCGCAGGGCCACTGCTGGACTATGATGTCTTAATTTTATTTTAGATAAATGCAGTAAATTAGTTTTGTGAGTGTTTTAATTTCTGTCATGCTTAACTTTTTATGTACTTTTATGCGGTTTTATGCGGTTCAGGTGCCCCGTGTTTGCAGCTCAAGTGCATGAAAAAAGAAAACCATTCTCCCTGTCTAATTGTACAGATTGTATCACAAGTTGCAACAGAATAATAGGTCTCTTTGGTAAATGGACACTTCTCCATTTGAGGGAGACAGTATTCCCATACAAAATATACATTTACATATTACTCACCAAGTTGTTTCATTAAAGCAAGGGGCAAGATGATACTGGCAGAGACCATGATGACCAGGTAGTTTCCATTCAAGTACCACAGACTGTTTGGAAAAAAATGTAGTTTACTTTGGTAAGCTCAATATTTCAAACAGTTGCACTGAGACTCAGTACACACTACACAGAGAAACAGACAAAAATAGAGTGTATGATGGTAACAAATATGTTTATTCTATATATCTAGTAACACTGTTAGTGCTGTCAAGAAATCTCAGAGCAGATATTCAAATGACACAAGGCTGTGAAAACATCTGCTGGTCCAAATGGTTAATGTGCCCCATTTTGTGAGACTAACAGTAACCTGTTGGGAACACCCTTGGCCTCAAGATAGTGGAAAAAATGTGTCTGCTTATGTTGCTCTCGACAGAAGTACTAGAATAGAGTGTTGCATAACTCAGATTATTTATATGACAGGTCACGGTTGCTGAAAAGGAAGACATGGAACTGAAGAAATCAGCAAGTATCACTAGTGTCAGTTTTGACATTCCTGTCCCTCACTTTATTATTTCTTTCAAGCCAAAAAAGGAGAGTGGACAAGTATTACTATTCCTATTTAGTCTCCTTCTGCTGCCCTGCTGCTTTATCATCATCAGGACTAGGCTACATCATAGGCTCCACATAGATTCACCACAGAAGCATAAATCAGGCATTAAGGTACAGTCAGACTCATTGCTGAGTATCTGACTGACTTTATGATACTGGTTTCATTGTTGATTTCTTACAGTAACCTAGTCTTGTAATAAAGGGTGGTCATAAGATATTTAAATAAAAAATTAATTTAACTGTCTTTTATCACCTCTGACAGCATTGAATATAGTAAATGGATTGGACTGGTATCTATATAGCTCTTTCCTATTCTTATTAACCACTCAAAGCACTTTATACTACAAGCCACATTTCACCTTTTTCATACAGCACATTATTCTCTGAACTTTAGCGCTTTATCCACCTGGCATCTGCCATGCGAATATAAATAAATGCATGTGGTTAAGCAGCACGTTTATTATCATTTCAACTGACTTGGGAGCTCAGGAGTGTATATGTACTCTGAGGGCAATAATAGTAAATTCAAAACACCAGTGCCTGTAGATCCAGGCGGGACTACACAAACATGCAGCTTAAAGGGAATATTATCAAACCATTAAAGTCTACTGTCTCTGAAATCCTGTGTACAGCAAAGTCTTTGTCCACTAAAGCCCACTTTTCACTGCTAAGCCTGTTATTCTTAACCCTGAAAGGAACACAACCAGTGGGATCAGCTGTCTGCTATAGCCCTCCGCACCGGAGCATAGTGTCTAG
>VUQI01005153.1:32954-43360 GCA_015106735.1 Paratilapia polleni
TCTATGAGACTAGCAGTGTGTGTGTGTGTGTGTGTGTGTGTGTGTGTGTGTGTGTGTGTGGAGGGGTCCCTTGAAAGCAGGGGAAGTTACACAAATCGCAGTTCATGTCTTTTTGGCCTTTTGGTCAGTAGGTCATATCAGATCAACTTTCACATGTGAGTCACTTGAGAAAAATCACATCCACTCAAGTCTAGAGTTTAAATCCAAGTTCACTCAAGTCATACTGAGGTCTTCATGAGTAAATTGTGTTTTTCTGACTAACAGTATTTCAACAATTCACTTTCAGAGTTGTGTTAGCAGGGACATCACTTTCTAATACTGCAATCAGTTCATATTAATAATGGATCTTGTGATGACAGGTATGTTAAAATCAGAAAAGAATCTCACTCTGTAGTGTTTCAGTGTCTCTCAGCTCCCAGTTTTCTGGTTTTCTGGCCCTCAAAATTATCTCATAGAGAGTCACTGTTCTCCTTGACCCATAACTTTAAGTTGGACAAGGGTTTAAGATAATGGATGAATGGATTTTCTTATAGTGTTTTTCTTTTAGACACAGCGGATAGTTGTTTTTATCAAAAAGATTTCCTACTGCACCCTGCCTGCCCAGAACCAAATGGCAGACAGACAAAATTAGCAAATTTTCCAAATGCAAATGCAAAGGTTCCAAATGTCTTTCTGCAAGTGAACATGCTAGACTCCACTACAACTTTTATATTTTACCTGACAATGTTCACATAATATACAGCACGACACAACACCAAAAAATTCATATGTACTTCAGTACTGGCAGACACTACTTAAACTCAGGCAAAGAGTGAAAGCTACTTTTCCTACTCTCCACCACACGATTGCTTTCTATTTAAAGAGCCACTAGTCATAAATAAAGTCGCAGCCCCACTACACACCCCTCATTCCTCTTAGTTCCTGTGACGCCATACATTTGGACAACGAAGCTCGTCGAGTGGAAATGAACAGTGTGTGCCTCAGTTGCTTAGAGCTGGCCCTGAGTTGACCTGTCCTTATGCTCAGCCTCAGAATTTGGCACCTCATTTTACACCACCTGCTGCTGTCATTTATGTGCATATGTGTGTGTGTGTGTGTGTGTGTGTGTGTTTGTGTGAGACATAAAGAGCAGTCATAATACTTAATGCATCTATTTCAGCTGTAGCTATAAGCCTTTAAGGTGGTTGGCTGGTAGGTTGTCCCAAGCATCTGAGAGAACTATAGTTCTTCTGTGAGTTTAGGCTGTCGCAGTTGCTTCTGTCTCTACATGTAATCTTAAAGCTTGATAATGCTGAGGTCAGAAATCTGGACTGCCACACCAGCTGTTGCAGGTACTTCTTACTGCTGAAGGTCAATCTTTTTACCTTTAAATATCTAAAGTGCCTATAACTATTGGACAGTTGTGTAATTATGAGTCCATGCATCCATTGTCTTACACTTGTCCAATTCATGCAGGCAGGGTACACTGTGGAAAGAACGGTAGTCTGTCGCAGGGTATGAGTCCCAATCCAAAATTAATCAGCATTAAAGGACAAATGAGGTTTTTGTTCTGAAAGGCATGGCGTGGAAATAGGGAAATTTCCCGTAAACTACACATCTGTAAGACAACAGAGAATTAGGACAAGCCACATGCTGAGATGAATATCTTGTGTTAAGCTCATTAAACTTGGAAGACCTACACCTATCCCTGACATGTGTAATGGTAGTATTTGGCTCTATATAAATAAAAACTGTATTGAACTGAAGAAATAATTCTGTTGTGTTATTGTCCAGATGACTGTCTACAGGCTGCAGCAGATAAGTGTTATAACTGCAAACCATTTTGAGCACAGGTTGTTTTTAGATTTAAACAGGCAGCTGGAATCCACTTCAGTCCTCCATGGCCTTATGCAGACTGTCTATGTCTATGGCATGACTCTGACGTGGACAGTGCTTGCCTCTACAAGCTGACAGTAGTGAGGATTGATGTTGTGTGTATTAGTAACAGACAGATACCCAATCATGTCCCTTCTGCTGCTCAGCCAATTCCAGGCTTCCATTCTTATTACACCCCCACACCGACTGAATCAGTAAATGCCGCAAACTGAAATATTTGCTGCCCACATAGTCAGCCAGCCCCCTTGACCCTGCACACAGTGTCTCAGCTCTGGGTCAACAACAGGCAAGACTCATCTGCTTATACCGTTACTGACCCAGTGGTGTTAATACAGAAAAGAACATAAATGACAATACTCACTCTGAGTTGGGATCAGCCTTCAGGAAAGCTTGGATGACCAGTGGTAACTCAGATTTAACAATATAAAGGTAGCTGGACATAGCTGTAACAAGACAAGACAGGGAAAATGTAAAATGTGGCAAAGCAAACCTCAGTGCAAGTACACACACTAACCAAACAGACATCAGAAAAACCATGTCACAAGAGCACTTACCACATCATGTTTACACAGGTGACACAGCACTAGCTACTGCTGAGGACACTGGGTACGACATTTGTATTTTTGGGAAGTTGGATGTTTTACTAACCTTTACTTCTTTCAGTATTTATCGTACACACATTTCATTGCTTTGAAAAGGCCTTAAGATTATCACGCCTCATTAAAAAAACTTTCTAGAGCTGAGACGACAGACTCAGTAATTTTTCAAGCAAAAATATGCACTTGTCAACAGATATGGTCACTTCCCAGCAGCACTGCTGCAGCATGGGTTCTTTTTTTCCCCCTTTGCCAGGTAAATGTAACTGTTATACCTACAACCAATGCTTATGACTTTATTAGAAGGAGGAAGTGGTGTTAGGTGACCATTCACATTGTACAGACCTGACCTGTATCACACCTGATGAGATCTGACCACATTTATGAGTGATGAGTGGTATGGCTGATCACACTCAGATCCTTATGCATTATGTGTGCATTTACAGCTTGCATTAGCATGTGTTTTCCCCCTTTTCCAGTTATCATAAATGGTAGCAGCAAACCAATCGTAACATCAGTATGGGATTATCTCAATTCATGGACCCATTTAGGATTTAAGAAGCTTTTCAAGACAAATTATCACATTAAAATATATAATAAACCAACTAAACCCCTACAATAAATAATTAAGAACAGAAGAAAACTGGAAAATGTGTTGATGACCAATTTTTTAAAGACAAGTTTAAAGAAACAGTTTAAAACATATCAAAAATTGTGTTAATCTAAAATCATCAGGTGTGGACTTTCAGAGGTCACCTTCATCAAACCATTGAGCCTGGTATTAGGAAAAGCCGGTTTTAAGGCTGTGCTTTGCCTAATAGGGCTGCAGCAATTCAACTTGGTGAAATTTTTTTTTTTTAGGCCATGAAGTGCTTTAACTGTAATCAGTAAAGTCTTACAATCAGTTCTAAAACTAATCGGTAACCAGTGAAGCGAGGAAAACACAGCAGATCCACTCTTTTTGAGTTTGTTAGTAGTCTAGCAACTCAGTTTTCAAGTAACTGCAGAGATGAAATAGGGTTTTTTTTTTTTTGGCTTGATTCTGAATGTACTAAATTACAATAGTAAAGATGTGCTAATCAAACAGAATTATGTCAGAATTATTTTGAATCTAGCTGGAGGAAGTTTGGGGACAATAATCACTTGAGTTCTGAAAAATAAGATACTATCATGAGCTGATTTATTTTAATTTTTGCATATTTTAATTGGACACAGATCAGGGGGGCATCCATATAGCTATGATAATTAATATTTGTGGATAATATACACTAATGGAAGCACTAGAGAACAACAAGGACCGATGATGGAGCCTTATGGAGCACCATAGATCAGAGGAACTTACTGGTTACCAAATATGTTCTGTTTGAAAAGTACAATCTAAACCAGCCTGAGGAGCTATATCCCAGGCCAACCAATTTTTCAAGGCCATCTAACACCAATCTAATTACTAATTACTGGCTACTTTATTTGTTGCTGTTTCTGTGGTGGGAAGTGGTTGAAGTCCTTGTTGGAATTTATTAAATATATAATTTGTATTGATAACTGATTACAAAGTTAAAGGAAACTCCTTTTTCCAACAATAGAGATGTTAACGGGTCTAAAATTTTCAAAATCAAGAGCGTCAGGTATGGCTTTTTCTTTAAAAGTTGGTTGAGTACGTCATGCTTAAGGAAGAAGGCATGACCTAGCATGTCTCAACAAAGCTTTGGTCAGCAACATGTAGACAGGAGGAAGTCTTTTTTAATGCCAACATCATAGACAACACAGCTATTTAAAAAGAGGCCTCTAATACTCTATCATAACCCACATTTATAACTAAGACCAAAAGCCAAAGTAATACCAGTGGTTTAGGTGAATATAGCCATGTGGCTGTGTAAAAAAGGTATACAGGCTAAGCCATGTAATAATCTATAATTCACTTTATTGCTACAAGGAGGTTGAAGAACATATGCGTGAACACATTACTCACAAAGTCCCACTGTCTCCTCACCTCCAATATTTTGCAGGGTGATTGCTATACCAGCAGCCATTTTTCCGGGGGTGCCAAAGGCTCTGTACCCCAGCTGTTCATAAGCTCGAATTCCTGTAAGCAGATTACAAACAATCACATATATATTTGCTGTTGTTATATTTGCTAAGATGTCTATTCAAGCAACACAATAACACACTTTTAAATCTAGAACACTAATGTCAGGTGATTTTCACCGATGCGATTGTGGTTATATGATTTTCACTGTGTTGCTGCTGTCCTCGGGTAGTTTCAGGCTGCTCACTGACGTCACCGAAGATAAGTGTGTTTCCCTGCTCCCATCCCTGTTTTTTTCAACAGGCATATGTTTGGGGGAGTTTCACCCGACATTAGTGATTGTGTTGCAAAAATGTACGTTAGTGTTCTAGGCTTAAAAGGGTTGAAACAGGAAACTGATTATACAACTGAGATAGAGAGACCAAACTGTCTTTTTTTTTTTTTTTTTTTTTTTTTTTTTTTTTTTTTTTTTTTTTTTTTTTTTTTTTTTTTATTTTTTTTTTTTTGGTTTTTTTTTTTTTTTTTTTTTTTTTTTTTTTTTTTTTTTTTTTTTTTTTTTTTTTTTTTTTAGTTTGTTTGCTTGCTTGTTTGCTAAGCCACTTAACACTGACCTATGAATCATTCAAGCATAAAAAAATAGCACCTAACTCGAGGGATGAACCAGTGTTGTGTCGGCACATAACAGGCAACTTAGCAAAGAACCACTTTCAAATTTCATCTTTAGGCACTTTGTTACTAGCAGTCTGTCACAAAAACACAATTTGTTCCCATTTCTTTAGTTGACTCTTTGAAAAATGCCAAAGATAACACAGTTTGACATGCATAAAATAGTATTTTTGCACCAGCAAAGAGCTATTAGCCAAAAGCATGGCATACCTCAGCATTATGTGTAGTGTGACCTTAAAAATTTAGAGGAAACTGGACAAGTAGAGGATAAAAGAAGTGGAAGGCCTAAAACACTATCTACAGCAGATGAACAGTATCTGGTAGTCATGTCCTTAAGAAACAGGAAAAATCCAGCCAAGACCTGACACAGGATCTGACAGATGCATCTGGCCCTTCAATTGATCCATCTACTGTTCGCCGAAGCCTCATCAGAAATGGTCTCCGTGGAAGGGTGGCTGTCAAGAAGCCATTCTTAAGTAAGGGAAACAGGGAGAAAAGACTGAGATATGCCAAATTACACAAGAACTGGACTGAATCAGTGTCAACAGGTCTTATGGAGTGATGAATCCAAATTAGATTTTTTTTTTTTGGTTCAAATCATCATCAACACGTATGGATGAGGTCAGGAGAGAGGTACAACAGTGAGTGTCTACAGCCATCTGTAAAACACGCTGGAGGCACTGTCATGGTTTGGGGCTGCATTTCAGCCAGTGGTGTTGGGGATCTTGTCAGAATTGATGGAATTATGAACACAGAAAAGCACCGTCAGATTTTGATCAACCATCCAATATCATCTGGAAAGCATCTGATTGGCAACGGCTTCATTTTTCAGCATGAAAATGAACCCAAACACACTGCCAATGCAGTAAAAACATACCTAGATAGAAAAACACACAATGGAACACTATCAGTCATGGAATGGCCTCTGCAGAGCCTAGAACTCAACATTACTGAAGCAGCGTGGGATCATCTTGACAGAGAATGGAAGAAGCCTGGAGAACTATTCCTGAAGACTACTTAATGAAATTACAAGAAAGGTTGCCTAAGAGAGTTCAGGCTGTGCTGAAGAACAGAGGTGGTCATACCAAATATTGACTTTCAAGTTCAATAGATTTGTACAAATTCTGTTTTTGCCTTATATACTGTATTTCGATGTGTGCTTTTGCACATTTGATTAAATCACTGCATCTATTTCCCATTTTCCTAACAAAATATAAAGAAATGAGGGGTGACTCAAGACTTTTGCGCAGTACTGCATTAAGGGTTGCATCTGAGCCTAAAAATCTTACCCAGTGTTTTGTACACCAGTTTTCTACACTATATTGTGTCATTTCTGATTTAAAACAGTTTGATTTCATGTGGGTATGTTATGTATTTAGAAGAAGAAACTATTAACATTTTTAATTAAAAATACTCACTTTTCAGAGTTGAAAAGATGGAGCTCATTTGGTTTGTAAAGATGAGGTTTTCATAAACATTTTCCTGTAAAACAAGACTGAAAAAAATTCATAACTTTTTTCTGTTTTGTTGCAGGACAATTTACAACTTATAAATTCTTATTTGGTGACCAAATAGTGATAACTTTCTGATTTGTTGAGTGATTAAAAGCAGATGACTGCACTATGTCAACAAGAAGTATTCAGATTTCTGTTTTGAAAAAAAGTATGAAAATTAGTGCACATTTAGTTAGATAATGGCTTATTGGCATATTTATACAAAACATTTCAGAAAACATTTCACATTAAAAATAATCACCATGATACAAATCATCATATGGGAAAGTTTCACAGTGATGTTGGTGATTCTTCTTTTTACATGCAGTTTTACTGTGCAAACTGTAAAATTTATGTAATGGATGTTTTTTTTTTTTTTAATTTTTGTGTGCATGTAGGTGGGCTGCAAAGCCGTCCTGGTCTTCTTCAACTACTTCGTCATGGCCAACTTCTTCTGGCTGCTGGTTGAAGGTCTTTACCTGCACATGCTCCTGCTCGTCATCCACACCTACTCCACCCGCCTCTTCATCTACATGCTCATTGGCTGGGGTAGGTTGAACCACAATGAGAGTACCACAATTTTATTGTTTTTACAGGCTTATTGTCCTGGTAGTAGCCATTATCAATAAAAATGTTTCTTTAACTAAGTTAATGTCGTAAAACCCACTGACCCATCTGTAAGTCAGGGATTAAAAACAACAAAAAAAAAAATACAAAAAATAATGGTTTGATAAGGGACATGAACCCCAGTCTCCTGGGTGAAAGTTTTGTTTATACCACTGCCCTACTAATGTGGAGTTTGTTGGTTTTTCTGTCAGCAAAGAGAATGAAACCTCACATCCATGTGATATCAGTGCAGGTCAATTGAAAAGAATGGGCCAAAAATCCATATCACAATTTTAGAGGCTTTATTGTGAAACATTCATTTTGCACTGCAAATATGTGCAGCTATTACACATAGACCATTCAAAAATTGCATAATGTCCACAAGAGTTCAAGCCAATTCAACAAGAGACTCAAGTACTTGTTGTACAGGTATATTTGTATCAAGTAAACATTTATCTTAAAAGATTTTTATCTTCTGCGAGTAACAGGATCAACTATTATCTTTTTCTCAACATGAAGTAATCAAAATAGCAGGGAGCTGTAATGCTTGAAATGTTTTCTACTATCTAGCTCATGCTTACAGTGAAAGCTTTGTTTTTCACATGACTGTGCAGTTTAATGAAAAACTTAGTACACCCCATGATTCAATACCTTGTAGAGCCACCTTTAGCAGCAAGAACTTGAAGCAGTCTTTTTCTGTATGACTTTATCAGTCTCTCACATTGTTGTGGAGGAATTTTGGCCCACTCTTCTTTAGTGTTGCTTCAGTTCATTGAGGTTTGCAGACATTCATTTATGCACAGTTCTCTTAAGGTCCCACCATAGCATTTCTGTCGGGTTCAGATCGGGACTTTGACTGGGCCAATGCTGACAGTTGGTATGATGTGTTTGTGCCGATATGCTGTTTGGTTTTCGCCAAACATGGCACTGTGCATTATGGCCAAACATCTCCACTTTGGTCTTGTCTGTCCAAAGGACATTGTTTCAGAAATCTTGTGGTTTGTTCAGATGTAACTTTGCAAACCAAAGCCATGCTGTTATGTTCTTTTTTAGAGAGAAAAAGACTGAATAAGTGTGGCTTGTTTGGAAGGGTTACCAGGAGAAAATGTCTTCTAATTGTACTGTCATGAAGTTTAACATTTAACATGCTAACTGAGGCCTGTAGCGTCTGAGAAGCAGCTCTTAGGTTTTTGCAGTTTCTCTGAGCATTGCACGGTCTGAGCTTGGGGTGAATTTGTTGGAATGTCCACTCCTGGGAAGATTGTGGCATTGTGTTGGTGATCTGGTTATGCACCTCATGCCAAGTGTCAAGCATGGTGGTGGAGGGGTGATGATTTGGGCTTGTTTTGCAGTCACAGCACCTGGGCACCTTGCAGTCACTGAGTCAGCCATGAACTCCTCTGTATACCAAAGTTTTCTAGATTCAAATGTGAGGCCATCTGTCCTACAGCTAAGGCTTGGTCCAAACTATGTCATATAACAGTGTGGTGTGCTTGCTTGATCCCAAGCAAGCACACCAGCAAATCTACAGCAAGGTGTCAAACATCAGCTTTTATACAGGTGCTCAGACTTGCTTTTGATCAGTTAATCAACTGCATTTGATTAGCAGCACCTGGCTGCTACTTAGCCTCTTAATTCCTATGGAAGCAGTAAGGGTGTACTTAAGTTTTTGCATAGAGTCCTGTGAAAACTTTTCTTATATGACTGTACTGAATATTTATTCAACCAGCACAGTTAAGGTTCTACAGTTTTGCCATACTGACCAAAATCTGAAGCATCTCTGAACACAGCTCAGTGTATGTCTATCTCTGGAGCTGAATTGGGTTGTGAAATTTGTCCCAACATTATCACGTGGTTGCTGTTGAATTATTCCAGGGCTAAACTTAACCCCTGAAACCTTTGGAGATTATTTTTGTTCTTAAGATGTTTTTGTCACGTCGGGCTGTGTGGCGGGGCAGGTTTCAGACCCAAGGTGCAGACTCACAGCACGAGAGACAGAATGAACTCAAAAGGCAGATTTATTGCAAAAGAACAACAAAATAAACTTACAATACTGAGGAATACTGAGGCTGGGAATGCAGGGCACGGAAACACGGGGAAGAGCACGAGAAAACCAGGGACTAAATACACAAGGAATGTAATATTAATCACTCTAAACTAAACAGAACTACTACCATACTCCAAACTCAACAGACTATGAAACTACTAAACTTTAAACATTCTCAAAACTAAACAGGATATAGAATCATTCTCAAAACTAAACAGGATAATAAATACAAAACTCAAAGTCCCACTCTAAACTAGACAGAATACAAGATACAGAACCTTTCTTAACTAGACAGAATACAACCAACTCAAAACAGTCCTCTAAACTCAACAGAATACAAAATCATAACTAGACAGAATACAAAACCAACTCAAAACCCAACCCTGACAGAGCCCCCCCTTAAGGGACGGATTCCAGACGACCTGAAAAAAAAAAAGAAACTACAGGGGACAAAAGAGTCCAAAACTCACATAGTTCAAAGGTCTGTCTCAGCCATGAAGCAGTCCTCAGGGGCTGAGGCTGGAGATGGAGCAGTTCTGGGGGCCGGCCGCGTGGCCAGCAACGGAGACGAAGATGCTCAGGGGGCCAAAGATGCTCAGGGGGCCAAAGATGCTCAGGGGGCCAAAGATGCTCAGGGGGCCGGCCGCGGCGGTGACGAAGATGCTCTGGAGGCCGGCTGCGTGGCCAGCGACAATGACAACGAAGATGCTCAGGGGGCTGGCCGGACTGCCAGCGGCGACAAGGAAGCTCAGGGAGTCAGGGAGTCGGGGAGTGGTGAGCACTGGCCATACAGTCTGAGGGCTCGGGAGTGGCAGGGACTGGGGTGCAGGGACTGGACGGGGCCTGGCATCTCCTGACGCAGGCCGAGGAACCGGAACCGGAACGGACCCGGCGTCTCCAGACACGGGCCGAGGGACAGGGACTGGCCCGGCGTCTCCAGACACGGCCCACGGAACTAGAACAGGTAGGGAGCTGGGCTGCAGTAGCGGCGGAGCCGGGGAAGTGCTGAGCTGCTGCAGCGACGATGAAGAGCGGCGTTGCAGAGACCCACGCCTCCTCTTAGAAACGGGAGGAGCGGAGGCAGTAGGCTCGGGCAG
>VUQI01005154.1:1954-18947 GCA_015106735.1 Paratilapia polleni
AAGGCCCTGGCCTTTTTTTTTTTTTTTTTTTTATACTGGACGTGCACACTAAAACAGTAGCAACTTTTCAATCATAAGGTAGCCCCAGTCCTTTTTCACTCTAATTAGACCAAAATTTACAAACTGAATATCATGTTTTATTTAATAAGGCTTGAAACTAGCAACTCAGTCCATAAAGTGATCAGGAAAGTGTTTACTGTACTGTTTAAAATTTTGCCTGCAGTGTACAGAGATGTCAGTCATCACAACAAGCCCACCCCGTATGGTAATGAGTGGGGGACCAGGTGCATTCTTCCAGATTTGTTTGGTTCATAACTGGTTACAGGAGCCTTCAGAGACTCCTGCTAGTTTACGTGGGCAAACCAAACTCTCTCAGACTCTGAAAACCTTACTATAAAACACTCAGCAGATTGTTTAAGGCTAAAAAGCAGCCGCAATACAACACCATCTGTAGGAAAACAGAAACTATATCTGATGTTGTAGGTAAAACCTGAAAGTCTTGAACTAGAATAGGAGACAGCTCTCATTTCTTCTAACCTAATTTCCTTTTTATGTTAGGGCTGATATTTTAGTTCACAGTACCATGGTTGTCTCTCCTGTCGTGATTTGAAGCTGGAAAACCTGATTGTCCACTTTCAGGAAATCACTGTTGTACGGAGTCTTAAAACGAATGATAGCCTGGCTGGTCTCTTCATTGAAGGTGATGTTGTACACCTGAGGACTCATCGGTTTAACTGCAGGGACACCACACACAGACAGGACAGTAATGAGAGCAACATCAGGCCCATAAAATCCCATAAAAATACTCTGCTGACTTGTTGCTCTTCTTCATTTCAACACTGACAAAAGAGAAATAAACATGAAGTCTGACAGGTAGTGCAGAGGCGGCTGTTCACCAGGTAACTATTGATGTTTGCTAGTATTTATCAAGTCTGCAAGAGTAACCAGAAAGTGCCATGTTTACCTATTTTCCTCAGGTCGACTTTTTGTGAAATCTGGCCTCCTCTCTTTAGGTGGACGGTCAGATTTAATTCCATCAGAGGCTTCAGATTGCTGGAGCTGAATGTGTCACCGGACGTCTCCATACACTTCACTTTGTTATCAAAGTAGTCAGTGTAACTGAACAGAAGAGCAGTGACCGGCGTCAGTAACTGAATGTCCTCGAACATGCAGCACGGTACTGAGTTTTATATAAAAGGTTTACCAAAGAGTCATTCTCTCGATGCCGTCGCCTCCATCGCCGCCGCTGTCTTCATCGTCCTCGTTGTCGTTTCTGCCTTCAAGCAGCTGACAGGTCAGATTGCATCTTTTAATCATGATGTGAGAGGTGCAGCTGATTCTGGGCTCTGAAAGGAAACACACTTTTAAATATTACTCCACTTTTTCAGCACTGAACGTTGTCATTTTTGTTTTTATTTTTTGTATTTTATGAATTTTTGTGACAGGGACAATACACATACTGATGTCTAGCCACATCTAATTTGCAGACCTTATCCCTGGTTAGGCTTTTAACACACAAAAGCAAGGGGAACAGCAGCGACTAACACAAATACAAACTACAACAGAATACCTTTTTCAGTGATCACACATTTTCCTTTGTCAAAATTTGGCCTTTACATTGAAAGTTTTAACAACAGTTCATGTTTTTATCTCAGGTGGCAGACTGTAACAAGAAATAGGACTGACCAAATGCTGTTTTACATTTTGTGGGTTTGCAGTCCCCACTGACTGCTCCCCCTGTGGTTAAATCTTTGCTGCTGTATCATCTGATTCATTTATAAAATTCTCAGACTCTAACATATTGTACTTTTTTGAATCTCACATTCATGCCATTTTATTGGCTCCTGGTCCAATATTTCTAAAGCTTGTTCGTATAATGACAGTATAGGTTTTATTGTTGATTTGGTTTTCCCCAACAGTCACACAGTAAGAAAGGTGTGACAGAATCATGGCGTGCAGATGTAGCTGGGCAGCCTTTACAGCTAAACATTTTCTTATAAGTCAAAAACCATTTAAGCTGGTCTTAACTGTCTTAGATACTTTACTAATGTGTGCCTCAGATTTAAACTAGGGATCCACAACAATATCCAAATATAACTTGTTGTATTTCTTTAATAGTCATTGAGAAACCATCATGTTGTTTCATCATCTCATCGAAAAGAACGGGAGTCTTTGCTGATACACAGATGACTGCATCATCAGCACAAGTTTGACACTCCATCTCTGCAGCAGTTTGCTAAGTCATTGCAATATACTGTTTGAATAAAACTGAACTGTATTAATGCTCTCTTATCTGTTAGTTTCAGGATGGCTGCGGGCAAAAAGAATTATGCTGTACTAGCTATTGTTGAAGGGAGATATAATTGTGTATCATCTGCATAAAAATGAATACAGGATACATTTCAGTTACTTATTCTATGACTAATTGGAAGCATTTAAGCTGAGAGAGGGCGGTGCAGTGGACCTGACCGGGGTGTACCCCACCTCTCGCCATGTGACAGCTGGGATAGGCTCCAGCCGCCACTGGGACTCTAAACTGGGTTCCAGGGTTGCCGGAGAGAGAACTGAGCGAACGTTCAGGCTGTAGACTGCATGCATCACGTCTCCAATATCTGACATGATAAAATCTCACCAGTGACCTTTCAACCATGTTCACACTTTTGCAGCACCGCAACACGCCTCTGAACACTTTGATGATGCCAACATGATTAAATCTTGTTATATAAGTTGTAAAAACAAAATAACCACAACTTTTCTTCCTGACACTGCAGTTAGTGACAATCATTTCTTATCTTCACACTAACTGACCTAACACTGGAAACAATGTCTTTACTTAATTCAAATGAGTGCATTTAACTTGAATTACACCAGTTTTAAAGTTTACTTACTTATATTGAGTTGTCAATATTTTTTCCCGCTTACTGAGGAGTATAGTTTACATACTTGTTTCATTTAATATTTTGCACTTGAACAGTGCAGCCTCTCAGAGACACTATCACGTGTAAACAAGCAATAGCCACTTAATGGAGCTGTAAGCAGGAACAACTTTAACTCAACAGCTACTGCAGTGACATATTTTCCATATATTTGCTTATTATAAAGCATTTTTATGTGTTGATTTTAACTGCTAAATGGATGGCTTAAGTGAGGTGCTATCAATATACTAAAACCGAATGCATTAAATAGAACTTCTAAACTCAGTGTCAGTTCTGAGTGAAGATTTAAACACAGGAGGCATTTTTTAGCGCTTAATCCAGTCCACAGCCGTGCAGAAACTGAACCGAGTGAACGTCTGATGGAACAGAAAGCAGAGCACGAGCAGAGCATGTGCCAGCAGGCACAGAGACGAAGCTGTGTTTACTCTCAACTGTCAGACTGATAACATCACTGCTTCTGATGTTGTTTGCGCCTCTGAGTCGGTGTGAACAAGAAGACTGATTGTAAAGAAAATCCTGGACATTAAAAGCTGACTGGAAAACCGATGATGGTACTGAACAGGTGTCTCGTTTTCCTTCTGAATTTAAAGTTGAAGTGAATCACTCAAAAACTCCTGAAATCAATATTTTTATTTGTTCTTAAATGTTAGGAAATGCAAATGCACATGGTCCTGCCAGTTAACTGTAATCATACTTGACCCCAGACTCATTCAAGGATTTTAAAGAGTCCCTTCATGACACATTTCAGGATCAGGTTTTGACTCATTATGTTCAGGTACGGCTCCACAGGTGCAAGAGTTCATCTCAGATAATGCATGCTGTAAATATACACAGCATGAAGGATTCAAACTTTACATTTTCTGATAGTTTTGTGGATTATATTTCCATGGAAGCTAAATATGCTGCTAGTTTAAAAGTATCACAGCAATCACTGTTTTTTTCTTCTTCTGATAAATCTCACTTTCTTGTGTTAACCACATTATAAAATCTTCCTACCCATGTCAGAGTCTCCGTCTCCGCTCTGAGCCTCAGTTACAGCCGGCAGCAGCAGCAGCAGCAGCAGCATCACAGCGATCCTCCCGCCAAACTGCATCTCCTCACCCAGTCTCCGTCCAGCTGCAGACACGCTCACCTGTTCCTCTGCTCTTTCATAACCCCGCCGCCTCACCAGCTGAGAGCTTTTCTTGTCAGCAGCCTGGGAGAGAGGAAGGAGGAGTGGCCAGTCTACAGAGGAAGGAGGTGGAGGAGGAGGAGGGGGTGATGCTGGGTAGAGGAGGTCTTACAGGATGTTCTGTAAATCAGAAAACATCTGTGATTAGCAGACTGCGGGTTCGGAGCAGTAAGAAGGCTGATGGACAGTCAACTCTCATGTTGCAGAGTATTAGGATCAAATCACCAGTCAGTGGTTACAACTTCCTTTTAACTCCAAATGAACTTAAACATCTCTGAAAACCCCTCACAAACACATTTAGAGCAAAGATGGTCTAGTCAATTGATTTTTAGGCATATTTAAAAACAAAAGTTGCAGAACAAAGTACAGCTAATAAAAGATTAGATTGTTGTTTCCCATAGGAGAAAATAGTCTTGAATTGGTAACTGCTGCATCAAAAAAAAGACAATCAAACAGCTAAAAGGGAAGGTAATAATAACAATAATAATAATAATAATAACTAAAAATATATCAAAACAAAAACAAGTAAAAAAAAAAAATTTCAGAACTCAGAGCAGTAATAAAACTTTATTTATTTATTTATTGTTATGTCCCGATGTGAACAGACGCACTCGATTCCACAGTTTAGGAGCAGAAGCTGCAAAGACCTGATGTCCTCTATGTTTAATCGGGACCTCGGGAAGCATCCCTTCGGCAGACCTCCATGATCTGTGGGAGTGTCTAAAGTTAAGAGATCGGAGAGGTGAGCAGGTGCAATGCAATGACTTGAAAACGAGCAATAAAATCTAAAACTTACTGGAAGCTAAGGAGGTTACAACGTGAGTCAGGAAGCAGTGTTTTAGACCAGCTGCAGTCGTGAAACCAACCACACCTGAACCTGAATAACGACCACACCAGATGAAATGAGGGTGTGAATGAACTTTTAAAAGTCTCTGAAGGGGATAAACAGCTTCACCTTCAGAATTTATTTGTTAATCAAAAGTAAAAGCATCAAAAATAGCTCCTAAGGTGGCTGCAAAGGGAGTTGTGCAGATACTTGAAGGGCTCAAGTTTCCACTTGTGTGGAAATCAAAAATTCAAAGTAATTTAACTTCTGTTCATGTAAACTGAGAAAATTTAGTAGTGAACTGATGGTACTATCTGGAGTATTTAGCAGAGATCCATCAGGTGGACTCCAACACTGGTCCAAATGAAATGGACGTCATCAAACTTTAACCAAACTGACACTACAGAGGATCAAAACCAGAACCCCGAGGAACCCCACGACTGCTTACTACCAAATTCAACCTAATGGTCTAAAACAGTGGTGCTATCAAAACAATATGGCTTCTTTAATATAACTTTAGGATGTATTTGAACCAGTTTTCCTGCTACAGCATAAACCAAAAAAGAAAAATGTTTTGTTTTTAATGTGTTTACCAGTCAGAATACACTTTCTTCCACATTTACACATGGCCAATTTAGACATCTAAAGAGCCCCTGGGCAGACATTTGTGTGACTGATGCCTTAGTAAGACAGAAAACAGCAGATAATCAAATGTTTCTTTTAGAGATGGATGCATTCACACCTTCTGGAAGAATCTGGATAGACAGAATCACAAAACTCTATATAGGGAGTGTAGCAATACTTCAAAACCATGGTTTCCAGTTTCAGTTAATACCTTGTTTCTTCTCTAGAGGGGATGAATAACATAAAATAGCTCATTCTGGGTCCGTGGGTCATAGCCCAACAGATCTTTCACTCCCAGCTTGTTGATGGTAAACATGCTGGGTCTTTTCCTGAGGCTGACCAAGTAGCTTTCAGTGCCAAAACCTAATGATGAAAGTGAAAGTAAAAAGTAAATGATAAACAAAGCCACACAAAGGGCAAAACACAGCTCTGCGCACAGAATGTGAACCAGGGTCACAACTTAAAACACAACCACCTTGTTGTAGGCGTTATATTACTCACAAGATACTGGACTTTTTTTGACACTGATCACCTGATCATGATGTTTTTACTGCATGTATTCACCTCTAAACATTTAAACCAGACATTAGCAGCTCCCCATAGCACGGGAAGATGGAACCAGGATACAATCTGGGGGACATGTGCATCACATTTTGGGTCTTGCTTTTAGAATTGTTACACCCCTTTCCCACTTATTTCTTTTGTATATTGGCTGTAAATCAAATGTTTTTAGTCTAAAAGTTTAAAGTGCTGAAAGGCTAAATTTAAAGGAGTGAAAACAGGAATTCTTTCAAATGTGGTGAAGTTAAGATTTGTGTTTGTTGGGGGAATTTATTCTTTATGCAAATTTAAAGGTGACAGACTAGAAGTGTTTGCCGTATAAATAAACTCAACTTGCCGGATGTAAAGAGCCAGAAAGTAAAAATAGCAGTTATCAGTCTGTGGGAAATTTTCTCTCTGCTGTGACCAGACTGCACACTTTTTATCTTTTCTAGCCATCTTTATGCAGAGACCTGTTGTCTTCCAGGCTTCAGAGAGGGTAGAATGTGAAGTTTGTGCAGCTCTGAGTGCACCTCTGCCAAACAGCAACCATGGAGCTGAAAGTCTAACCAGTAACCTACAAACCACTTCCTGTCTACTTTGGTTTGTTTTCAAATGAGGCCAGTATCTGCTTTAGTTTACTACGAGCTTCATAGTCAGACAGCAGGACGTCTGTCACCTGAGACTCTGTCATATGACAGAGATAAAAATCTCGTAACACACCATCATTTGCACAAAAGAAACACATCGCCTCTGATGTATGACCCCCAAGTTTCAGTTTTTACTTTTGCTTCATTCCCCTCTCGCACCATCCCCTCCTCTGTTTCTCTATATGAGCATTTAGTTTCTCAGCAGCCCGCAGCCTCAGCGTGGTTAGCTCTGTTTCCTTCTCATCTAGGGCCAGACGCACTGCCTGTTTCAGGTCGTGAAGCAGGGCATGCTGGGAAACTGTGGTGCAATACCCTGCTGCCTCGATTTCTAGTCTGTAGAGACGACGGTGTGAAGGTAGCAGGAACTGCGCAAACACCACAGCTGGAGGAGAAAAGGGGTTAAAGTTTGAAGCACAGCTGGTTTATTTTACACCTCTGAAGGCTTCAGCATATCAGCAACATGAGTCATGAGATTCCAACTGTGCCAGACTGGAAAAATAAAATGCTAAATGTCTGTTGAGAAACCCTGAAGAAATGCAGCTTGTTGTAATCCCAACACCAGCCAGTAAATCTGCAGTTTGAAGTGACTGTTGAGCTTTGGTGTTGTAAATGTTCACATGTTCAGCCTCTAAATATGATTCTGATAGAACACAAAGTTGTAGCCATGGCAGGAGATGATGATGAAGATGCTACAGACTGTAAAATGTGGATGCTTCACAAACATCTTCAGTCGTTAATACATGCTCACAGCAGTTTGTGAAATGCTCACAAAATTTAATGTACTGATTCATGTTTCTGCACACAAATTTTCCCCATTTTTTTTGTTCGCATGAACAAAAACTTTCACCCATGTTTCAAACTTTCACTTTGTCTGCATGCACACAAAACGAAAATTTCCCATTTTTAAACAGGGGAAAAAAACGTGATGCAGAGGTCACAATTCAAAGTTGCATTTTTGTTCATAGTTTGGTTGGGTGTAGACAACAAATCTGCTCACTTAGGAACAGAAAAAGATCATGGTTTGGGTTATAATGGAACAGTATCTCAGCCCCCTCAAAGAGCTGCTGAAAACATGTGGTGCAGGCATGAAACAGGTTTGTAACTGAAATAAGTTTAGTTTTAAAGTCTTGGTGACTGCAACAAAACTAATTTAAAAAGGGGGGGGGGTTCTGTGTATGAACCGTGGAGGATCTGATCTTCACAGAAAACCATGTGGTAAAAAACATTTTACTTACCTAAAAATAAACTTTACTAATACTTTATAAACAAATGATTTTATTTATTTACAAAACAAACTAAAGTAAAACAAAAACATATAAAACATGTTTTTAGTTTCGCTTTTGAATTTCTGAGCACAAACAGAGTTTATTGTGTTTATTGTGATTAGGATGTCTACGTTATTATCGTCACAAAGTGTTTGTATTATGAGCTTCTTCGGTGGTGCAATACTTTTCTTATATTAAACTCAGATAAACACTAAAACGAACACGGAAACCATTAAAAACTTTTTAGTCAGTGACAAAGTAGCTCATCCGGCTCACGATCCATCAAAATTCACAGGTTATTGTAACGTGTGAAGTACAGAAAGAAAGCAATAAGATTTGTTGTCATTGGTCGGATGCATTGCACAAACTAAGGAGAAATGAAGGAGGCTCCCAAACAGTCACAATTGGGAATATTATGAAAAAAGCATGAAAATATGTCAGCCTGTCATAGCATTGACCATATTGCTGGTACACACCACAACCACACCTTCCTATTGTGGGAGTTAACCAGTCGGACCATTCCCCTCATCATCAGCGCCATCTAACAGGATACAAGTGGTTTGCAATGTGTGGCAAAACCATATTTCACGTCATCAGTCGCTGTCACATCTTTGGTATTTCATGAAGTTTTTTCTTTATCATTTTGTGCAAAATTTATCAACATTGAGAATCTTATGCTGATGACACCACGGCTCTTGTTCTTAGGCTTAAGACATTATTATGCCATAAATAATCTATTGACAGCATTTCTTTATAGATGGCAGAGGAGCACACCGTGCAAACACTCACGGTATGAACATTAAAATCCAGACCAAAAGTCTTAGGATTCTTGTGAAAATGGAAAAGTTTGGGTGCACGTTTCACTCAAACCAGCACTGACCAGCACTGTAGGAGGAGCAGTGATTCTTGTGACCTGTGGACGGATGGATGACGGACGCCTTGCCATCACATGAGTTCATCAGTCTTCAGCTGGATGAGCTAAACTGAAACAAGCGAACCAGCTCTACTAACTAGAACTAACCTGAACCTAAAACAAATATTCAAAACTAAATAAAAATAAAAGACTAACAGAAACGATAAAAACTATAACAACTCTGGATATGGGGCTAAAGTATGGCCAGAAAACATGACATCCCAATGAAGTTGACCTTTGAACTTCTGGATAGAAAACATCATCACTTCATAATTTTTTCCAGAAATTTCTTTTTTTTTTTTTTTTGAAAAATGTGTTAGATGAGGTTGCAGTTCTTTGATTTGGCTTGAGTCAATATGCAGAAGTTCCCTTAAAGCGTTCTTATGAGAACAACCTGAACACACCTGAACCCCGTGATTTAAAGCACTATACAAATAAAACAGCGCTGAACTGAAAATCCCAGCTGCTGCCAGCATTGAGGCATTAAAGCCTCCCCAGTTTTAAACAACTTCTCAGGTAATAAAACTTTTCTCAGTTGTTTCAGCTGACATAAGAACATAGAGGGCAGTGGTGTGAGCCAGACAGGACCTGGCTCACACCACTGCCAGTCTGTGATTTTTTATCCACATTGTTCTGAGAGGTTTTAAGTATTCAGAAAAAAACTTTTTTTTTTAAAGCTTGTCTTGTATTTTATTTTATTTTGAATGTAAAGTATGAAGATGTAGAGAGAAGAGGTTTCCCACCTTATGTGGGTGGGACATTTTTATCATTTTTATCCCTTGTCTGTCATCTCACATATTAGGACAGTATGCATCATTTTTATCGGGTCAGGTTTTTAAAAGCTGACACTACAGGGCAGACACTTTTCTGAAATCTGGCCACATCCGCTGGCTGTGAAAAAGAAGGGACCGCTGTCAACAGGGTTGACCTGCAGTTAACATGACACCTTTTTTTTGCCACCTACTATCCTGTCAACAAGGAAGAATCATCTCAAAGCCACAAGCTTTGCAAATGTTTGGAGAATATGATAGAAACGATCACAATGAAAAGGAAATGCAGCTAAAATAAAGACCAGGAAACTACTGACTGGGTGAAGCTGGAGGAAGGCGACTCTCAGAGGGATTTTACCCTATTTGATTTTTAAATTTTGCGAGGGGGGAAAATTATGATGGAAAGTCTCACAGTACGTGTGAGTCTGACAAGAAATGTGTAGCTTGAAAAGAAAGGTGCTGATCAATGGATGCATCCCCGCTGAAAACCAGCGACTACAGCAAACAGAGCAGCAGCTGAAAAACAGTGAAAAACTGAGCAGTTAGAAGGAAAGAGAAGATTATCAGACCTTAAGATCAAACTTCAGCTTCCTTTTGTGCTCAATGGATTTGGCTGCTGATCTCAGAGTCTGCACTGGAGAAACTATATGATGTTACATGCTCTGTAGTATTAGTTAGGGGAAATAGCAAAGGTAAGCCTAGCTGTGGCTATCCTGAAGCTACTGTGGTTACCTCTGTTTTTTTGCTCCTGTGACAGGAAAACAAACATGTGGAAATTAAATATTTGTCAAGAACATTTTTAATATGTTAGTTCAGAAGTGAAAAGTTTTGAATCTGGTGTTGGTTTTTGAACACATATGTAGCAGGTAGTTCGTTGCACTGGCTGTGCTCTGGAGAATATCTTTACATGCTGTTTGTATCTGAGTGTCATGAGGCCATGGTGGGTGGAGATGACACCCGGTGGGTACGAGGGTGAGGTGTTGGTGGGGCGTCGAGCTCTCGAATGCATCTGTGGGTGGCAGCTGTGGTTAACGTGCAGTTTTCAGCATTCAGGAGACAACCTGGAGAAAATCATGGAAGGAAAAAGGAGATGGTGTCACTCTCTCTACTTCAGTGAAACACAGTAAAGCAGAAGCTGCTGTTTTCACCTCCAAGACGCTCGTGATGATGAAGGTTTAACGAACCTGCCGTGCTGAAACAAGACAAGACGAGTCGTCAGTCTTTGGACGGTGCTGTGCTCTCTCTGCTGCACCTTATCTGGGAGAAGAAGCTCACCCCCGCCCCCACCAAACCACACGCCTGAGGTTCCTATCTCCGCTGAGCATCGCAAAACATCTTCAGCTGTGGTTTCATGTGTTCGGTCGCCTCCCTCTCAGCCTCTGATGGGAATCTGATGAGCCACCTGTTTACACTGAGTGCTGTGGCTCTGGATCCTGGTGGGTTTGAGATACTGGGAGCAGAGAGGGAGGGGATTGTGCATCACCTGCATGAACACAACATATAGCCTATATGTGTACAAAACATACATTAGTGTCAGAGCTGAGGATGTACAGATTCAGGTTGAGTCAGCCAGCTGCTCTGCCATACGGAGTCAACAGGAATGACGGCCTGAAACGGGGGTTTCAAGGTTGAAAGCTTAATTTAAGGCGGAGCTATTCTGCTCATTTCCTCTATTTTTATTCTGGGACTGCACCAGACTCCACTTTGCATGATTCACAGTTCAAAATGATCATTCACCCCTCAGTTCACCCTCTGTTTAAAACAAACTGCTTTAGCTCCTGTCTCTTTAAGGCTCCCCCCTCCCTAAAAGCCCACTTTCTTCTGGCTGGCAGGCTTCTGGAAGCCTGCAGAGGGGCAGCACCCAGTGTTTGTGAGCTGTACTTTGTCATCTTGGTGGGTGTGACTCCAGCAGAAGACAGGACAAGAGGTTCACTTTAAAATGTGTAAAACCTAGTTAGCAATAATCCATGACTCTCTGACCAGATGTAAAACTATCAAAGCTATGCCTCCCTAAATGTATATTTGATCCGAGCTAAGTTAACATGAGATTATGAGTATGTGTGCAGCTCTGTTAACACACAGCATATAAATGTCATGGTCCAGGGTCTTTGACCCAGTGTTTTGAGTTTAGACTTTGAATTTCTGTTATTGTTTAATATTTTCTGGTTATGGTCTGTTTGTTACTTATGGGGTTTTGAGTTTTGTATTCTTTTACCTTCAGCAGATATTTCCTGGTTGAGTTTTGTTAAATTTATATTCTCAGGTTTTTGCTAGTTTTCAGTTTAGGTATCTGGGTTCTGTTCATGGTTTATCTCAGTTATCCTGCCTCTCCTGTGCTCCTGTCTTGCTAAGTCTCCGTCATCGTGTTAGATGTTCCCATGTTTAGTTACTTCCTGTTTCATTTTGATATTTTGATATTTGATATTTTTATTTTGATAGTCTCTCGTCTCTTGTGCTTTGTGTAGAGATTTGCTTCCTTGTCTCCTCATTCCTTAATTAGTTCCAGCTGTGTCTTGTTTTCCCCACCTGTTTCCCATCTCCTGGATTACCTCTTGTGTATTTAAACCCTCAGTCTGCTGTTGTACTGTTCGCTTTCTGTTTGTCTGCCTGCATGTTTCTCCCCTGTTTGGCCTTTGGACTTTGTGTTACTGTTGCTTGTTGGATTCCCTGCCTTGCCTTAATAAAGTTTTGTCTTTTGTTCTTTACTCTGAGCTGCGAGTCTGCATTTTGAGTCCTCACTCCACAAATCATAACAATAAATCTATAATACAAATCCATCATTTTAATCTAAATGAACTGCAAAATCTACAGTAATTAGAAAACTCTGTCTAGATTCATGCACCACGCTGATTAGCTAAACCGGCATTTATATACTTTATTTACCACAGCTTTACCTTAAAAAAAGTTTTGATAAATCAGCTTCTGGATAACAGAGTTAAATGAAAACTGAATGATGAGGCAGCTGAATTTAATCATTAAAAAAGCTTGTTTGGTTTTTACTTTTGTTTCTTTTGTGTTTTGTTTTTTCATTTTTTTTTTATTTTTATTTTTACAGCAGAACAGACAAGAGAAGTCAGATTGACAGAACCTACGTGTATGAAGCTACCAACAGATTAACATTTAAAACCATATTTATTGTAGAAGAGCATTATGTTTTAAACTGTAGCACAATTGTCATATTCGGTATCTCATTTCAAACAACTTTTTTTTTAATTAAACACATTTATTTTGAAAAATCATTGTAACTAAAAGAAGTTTGTGTTTTTAGAGTCTGTACTGCGTTGGGTGTGTACCGACACATTGCTGCTTTATGTTTTCATGCTTGTATAATAGTCAAAAACAACAAACACATGATATTATCAGTTTACTGTAGTCGGACTTTATCTTACGCGAATTATAAGAAAACTGATTACAAGCTTCAGGAAACGACTTAACTCCAGTTTGTGGTCTCCAGCTCGAACACACGATTACATGCAACATGTTTAAGTTTCTAAATGTGTGAGTTATCTGTGACAGCAGCTATTCGCTGATTGAAGTTTGTCTGCAGTAATGGTTGTAATATTACAAAAATATCTTTGTCTCGTCACTTTGTTCCAGTCCAGTTTGTATCAAAGCGGAGGATAACCATGTAACTAAGAAGTGATGCAAATGTGTCACAATACTCCAAGCTCTGCTGTTGTGAAAGTTCAGACATATTATCAGAGTTATCAGTGAGGTCCCAAAAGACGAAATTATTCAAATCCTGAGCTGTTAGTCATGTTTGATGTTTTCCTGACTGCAGTCTTTTTAATGAACTGTAATAACAGCTGCACGGGTATCTTCATATATTTAGTTACCACAACACAGTAACACCTTAAACATGTAACTGATCAGCTTATGTATAAACCATAATATAATATGCATGACTTTGTTTGGACTGAAATAACTGCCGCTGTCAGATAAATGCAGGAAAAAGTGAAATATTTCCTCTGAAAGTTGACAGGGTGGAAGTAGAAAAGAACAAATTAGTTAAGTTAAAGCAAGATGCTTTCTTTTTTCTGTTTCAGCTGACAGAAAACCTCCAGTGAGGCTGTGTTATCCTGTGAGAAGTGAAAAACCTCCATCATCAATGCATCTTCAATAACTGATTCATAAAGCTTCTGTGAAAAGTGAAAAAGGCCCAAAGTCGAAACACAAACTGGCTGAAGATTAAGTACAAACATTTCATTTCACCTGCAAACTTTTACAGAACTACCAGTGAATGTGAGCGTTTTCTGTCATGAATGAAAGTGATCATTTGAGCCCTGAGTGCTGTTTTCTCTGTAGTTCTGTGGAAATGATGACATGCATATACAGGGGCCCCTCAGGAGGTCACTGACTGCAGGTCTGTGACAGTAAACGCTCCACGTTCAGGATGTCCTTCCCATACATACACATACCTGCCTCCACATATACCTACAGAACATACAGCTATTTATGTCTTTACACCTACACCCATACATGAAACCACAGTGTAAAATCTCATGGTGCTGAATTTGAGTGAAGCCACACCAAAATGAGCAAGTCTTTGAAGCCAGGGCTACAGCAGCCACATGAATGTCTCCTCCGTACAGCCTCGGTACAAACGCTGCTTCCTGCAGCTTCTCGTGTCTTGTTTGTGCTTTTTTTTTTCCAGCCCGACAGCTTTTTTTTTTTTTCTCGTCCTCGTCACTTAAGAGCGTGTCAGCCAGAGTCTGACTGCAGCGACAGTGAATTTCTGTAGAAAGGTGTTGCACGTTGTGCAAACAGGGTAGGGTTAGGCTTGTTCAGAAATGACTTGTCACCACATCCTCTTCCTCCCTCATAATTTGTCTTCATCCTTTGAAAACAACAAGCAGCTCCGGTGTGAAGTGAAACACAAGCGCAGCGAAACTGCTCCAAGCCGCTGGGAGGTTTTACTGGGCAGAGGTCGCTGACCAGACGAGCTCACGTACAGCTGCAGGTTTCATTCAGCTGCAGGGAGACGCTCTGAAGGCCACATGAAACTTTCTGTTTCTGCACCACAAACACTGAAATAACTGATGATTCAGACAGACAGAGGAGGCCTGCTGGGAGACTCTTCAGTGCCAATAGATGGAAAAAATGCACTCACGAGGCAGCAAGGTTTGTGCAGTTCTTACTTGTGAAAAGTGGATAAATTTATTCATGAGGTCAGATTCAGGAGCCCCGACAGACCTAAACCTCCTCTCCACTATGTGTGGTCCTCATGGCCTCCAAACTCCCAGTAAGCCCAGTTGTGTTACTTTTCAGTAATGTCACTGAACATTACTTTTTTTAAATTTTTTTTTATTATGCACCATAAAACAAAACCACAAAGTAAAAACAGCAGCAGTCCGAAACAGCATCCTCCCACTGAGGCTTATGGAATATCTATGTAGGTGTGCAGAGGCCCATTTTCAGCAGCCATCACTCTGATAGCACGTTAACTAATGCAGGGTTATTGTGTTAAAAGGCTCACTGATGATTAGAAATACAGTAAGCTGTTGATGATGATTAAAGAAGGGTAAGTACCTGGAACGTTATGCTCTGTGGGTGTGATTAAAGCCTGAAACTTTGTTTTGAGACTGGTCAGTGTTCTTGAGCTGAGAAACAAAAGCTATTCTGCGTGGAAAGTTGCCACAAAAAGACAAAACAAAAAAGGGGATTTCTATACACTGATATGTGTTCTTCCCTCCACACAAACTGCCAAACAAAGCAGGAGAGAACTAAACCGGATCCATGTGAGACTGCATTCCTCCTCCAAGGCTGAAAAACGCCTCCACTCCACAAGCACGAGCTGAGTCCTCCTATTAGTTTGTGATATTTCAGAGCAGTCTCAGGGCACTTTGTGATACAGCCGTGAGCTCTTGTGTATCGATTCACGTTCCTGGACACAAATTTTTATATGCCTGGTCTCACATGTCTCCATGTACACAAAATTAATATTTTCCACTTTTAAAGTAAAGGGCACAAAGTCCACCTTTGGAGGCTGGAGGGGGGTCGGTGGTGGAGCGAATCATCTCTGCTCACCACAGAGACCACAGTGTGCCCCACACATGTCACAGATTTGTACACTTCCTCTGTATTACCTCTGATACATTACTCATGTAAAATACGTTATTAAAGCTCTTTAAATATAGCTCGTTTCAGTTTAGACAAAGGTCATAGTGTGACTTAAAATACAGCAGGTGTCACTTCTTTTATGGCTCTCTTTTCATGGTTGCCATGGTGACACGTTCCCCACTGAAGAAACTGGACAAAATATGTGGGGCACACGCAAAATATACTTCCTGTTGAAATACATTACTTAACAGAGTCGTGCTGATTGCCAAAAAAAAAAGAAAAAAGTTTCCACAGACACGAACAAATTGATTTTTTGTGCTTTTTTTGTGACTATTTCACTTTTTTTTTATGATCTTGCAACAGTAAAGAACCTTTCCAAAAATTCCCAGATCCAGATCTAGGACAAATCCAAGAATTAATTACTACTAAATTGGGCAATTTCCCACCTTTGGCAACTTTTTCATGTAAATTGCTTTTAGTGTAATCCTGCTAACAGACAGACAAACTGAACCACTGACATGACCTCTTTGGTGGCAATAATACTAGTGCTCTTCATACTTCCATTACCACTACTACTAAGAGGACACAAGGCCTTAAAATCACTGATACTGATTTGTATTTGAACCATGTGAGGTCATCATCATCATCATCAGTAACCCTTATTTTAAACCCTAAATATGTGCTATCAGAATATGTGATTTTTGGCTGATTTGACCCATCAGGAGACAAAAAAAGAATCATTCAAACTGAAACCCATCAAAAACTATTTCTATCTTTCCAAAAACCTTGTTGTTTCTCCAAAACCACAGAGGGTTAGTGATATTAAGACCTAACCCCAACCCTGTGAGAGGTTAGACCCGGGAAAAAACAGGATGGCACAAGAGGAGCAAAAACCAGTTCTTTAAGAATCAGCTAGAAATACATTTAAATGCAGCGCTGAAAGTGTTTTCCTTTGTTTTCAGGCTCATGTGCAGCCCTGTGCCCTCATATAGGTGGTGTTACAGGAAAAATTACCCTGCAAGAGTCTCAAAATCATTTTCATTTGAATTGTTTTGCAGGAGATTTCACTGCATAAGCAGATTTTGTTAAGATCACTTCCTGAAGGGGGCACCAAACATACTGAATAAAAAGTACATAATACAGGATAACTGATGACTGTGTGTGTGTGTGTGTGGGGGGGGGGGGGGGGGGGGGGGGGAAGGGGGGGGGGGGGCGGGGGGGGGGGGGGGGGGGAAATT